>CAIGRB010036554.1:0-26511 GCA_903798255.1 Fraxinus quadrangulata | reverse complement strand
AAAAGGATAACAACTTTATATTCTACATACACTTTATCCCCAGCATTAGTAATATCTTGAACTAATTTATTAAAAGTGTCAAAATTATCATCTAAGTCTTTAAACATATCAATCTTAAAGCTAAAGAACCTTTCTAGAAGGAAATGTTTATTAGGTAGTCTCTTAGACATGTATTGTTCTTCTAATTTGTCCCACAAAGCCTTAGCATTATCAAGTTTACCAATTTTTCTCAATATTTGATCAGAGAAATGAAGTATTATAGAAGTGTAAGCAAGTTCGTCAGATTCAAGTTTTTGATCATTAGTCATAGTAGCAAGAAATTCACCAGTTATAGCCTTAGAGACTTTCTGTTGACCTAAGACCCCTTTCATTTTTTGCTGCCAAATGGAAAAAATCCTCTTTTCCATTAAAAACTACAAGTTCAAATATTGTAGTTGTCATTTGAAGTTTTTAATCAACACAAAAAAAAATATTTGAGGTCATAGTTTAACAGAAAAGGCAGGAAACAGATATTTCAGAACCAATTGAAAAATCACACAAAGTACAGGGATGAAATATCAATTATAACAAAGGATAAATAGCACAATGAACAAATTAACAGTGATAGTAAGCAGTTTAATAGACACAGTGAACAACAAGATCAATAGTAAGATTAAACAGTCCAACAATCACTGCAATTCACAAAGAATTATGCTACAGTATATTAAACAAATTAATATTTAGGATTCCAACAATTTCAGAGGTTAGAATTCACCAAGATTCCGTGAGGTTCATGATCTCATGTCAAGGCTCAATTCTAACACCAATGGACAATGATAATAGTGGAAACATGAGGAAATATAACAATGATCAAAATCTAATGACAAGAAAATAAGTATAAGGGTTAAGAAACATTTCACCAAACACGGTTCACCAAGAACAAATCGCAAGCAGGTTCAACAACTAGTCCCCAACCAGCTCGAAACCCAAACTCCAAGTGCAATTCACCAAGAATCGAGTTCCCTCACTAGAACACAAACAGAGAGAGTATTAGTAGTCAAATCGAAAATTAGGGTTTCAGCAATTTCAGATCGATAAACAAGTATCAACTGAAAATTAATTTTCCAATGACAATCAAACGATTGAAGACTCCTTTTAAACTCAGAAACGCTCTGATACCACTTGTAGAGTCAAAAAAATCGAAAACGAAAGCATAAACCAGATTCACATAGAACACTTAGAACAGTAAGAAATCGATCCTTCTAATATAGGGCTCATAAATTCTCATTGTACCCTTCTGTACAAAGAAACGTCCACAAAGACACCAAGAACCCAAATGAAACCAACTACGCAGCTACTCAATGAACCCATACCAAAATAGATTCATCTAACCTTTTAATTCTCTCAAGCACGGAATCACTTAGACTCTAATCACAAAGATTGGTGATTAAAACCAGCAGTTTAATCTATTCACAAAGAATCGGACATGAGAATTAAGATAAGGTAAAACACGAAGGAAAGAGCAGCTTCTCAAACATGCAGCAGAGAACAGAATGAAAGAATTAGGGCTCAAGTGACTATTCAGCTGGTATATGTACACTTCACCACAACCATAGATCTATTAATAGATCAAGGGCTCAGAGCAGCACACGTCTCAATTGGTTGGGATTGGTTTTGGGCCGGTTTCTAAGTGTTATCGGGCAATGGCTAGCAAATCTCGAGCAATGGGCCAAGCCCAGTTTTCATCATAGACCAAAATTGGAATGCAAATGTCAATAATGGCATCACAATCCAACAAGATGGAACTAGTAAATGCCAAGTGTTTGTAACTATATTTGTTGCACTAAATAGGTTTTAAAAAGAGAAGGCTCAAATGTCAAAGCATGTCTATTATTGAATTTATTCGACTCAATAGCATTTATTTTTAAAACAAAAACGTCCAATGTCAAAGTGAATTGGTACTTCCACACTCTTTAAAACAAGATTTTGAGTATTGGAGATCTTATCTCCTCTACAATTCGATTTCGAGTATTGTCGATTTTAAGTGTTCAAGGTAGTGACAGCTTTGTCTCAAGATGAGATTGGTTTAAATATACCCAGTTCTAAAAAGACTACATGGGCATTTCCATAGAGGCTGAGCTTGAATTGGGATTAGGGCCGAGCCTCCATTGTGGGGAGGTGGTTCTATGGAGGTAAAGGGTAAGGAGTTTGCATGGATGAATATGGAAGAATATTGACCACTAAAGACATTACTAATGGTTTTTCAGCTGTGAGTGGAACAGCTACTGTTGGCACAAAGAGAGCTATTGTTGACTCTTTAGGTTCTGCTGAGGTGGCTCTCCTACTGGTGTTAGGTTAGATTTCATATCTCGTAAATGGTGACTCATTTGATTATAAATCCTGGAATTCAACTAAATCCTCATTTAAGCTTTGAAACCATATTGACTCTTGGTTCTACTATTGATCTTCTTAGTATTCAATTTTTACTTGGATGTACTCTACTACGTTCTCATGATACTATTAATATTTGTCTTTGATTTTTTATTTTAATCAATTATGTTTGGTTAAGGTTTAGTAATTTGATAATATAAAACTTTCATTTGCAATATTCTTTGCATGTGTTTTCCTTTACATCACTGTGAAAAACACTTTCTTTTTCTTTCTATCTAATTGTGATATCCAATAAATTATTGTTAATTGTTTTAATCCAATGATAATCTATCATTCTGTTTTGAACACCTTTTTTCATTTTTAAATCCACCATCTTTACGAAGTATTTTTCTTCAAGTCTTCGGAACGACGTTGTGTGAGGTAAGGCCATTCTCTTTTCGTTGCCCATTTACTTAACCCAAATTGCGTCCATTCTCTCTCAATCGCACAAAACAGCCTTAAATAATTCCTATAAAATTGATTTGTACACTTGCAATTAGAATCTTCACACCTTCAGTTTACTGTCGTTGTGTATGCTTCTTCCAGTTTCTTGAGGTCTACACTATCAAGCGTTCGGTTTTCCTAGCTATTTTTGTCTGACCTTTGGTGAAAGTTTACAAAAATCGAGGACATAAATGTATCAAAATTTGAAAGTAATCAGTCAGTCAGTCTCTCTCTCTCTCTCTCTCTCTCTCTCTCTCTCTCTCTCTCTCTCTCTCTTTATGCCACAATTGCCATGAATATTTTAAAATTTTAAGAGTACTACCTATCAATTTATATTCTTTATTGATGGTGTAATCTTTTAGGATGTTTTTGAGGATAGAAGATACGAAAAATACATATGTCATTGCTTTGGAGTTTCGAATGATTCTTCTTTGTACGCTTCACCTACAAATTTCTTCTTTATGGATTTACTGTACGCTTCGCCCACAACTTTCTATTTTGCACTTTTGACTTTAGTTTTGCTGTTTGTACTGATTTCGATTTTGCTCTGTTTTTTACTCTTTTTAACATTTTTTTGTTTGTACTTTTTATTGTCTCCAGTTGTTTGTCTTATGGATGCCGATAAGAATAGTGCTGAAAGCTATTAACTACAAAAGAAGCGTTATTGAGAGATCTATGTTAATTTAGAAGAATCTCGAAATTCATGATGTCGAGAAATATACGCCAAAGCACGAGAATTGCGGAATGTTCGCCGACAAGAAGTGTAGGTTGAAACAAGAGTAGTTAGAGTTAAACATTCTCTGGATCTAAGATTAGAGAGAACACTAGATGAGGGTATTTATAGAGAGGTTACTTATAGTGCTACTTCAGGGAAATTAGTGGATGGATTGAGTGAGTATACAACCGGTAAGTATGGTTCTTAATAAAATGATATTATTTCTCTGTGTTGTTAGTTGTCGTAGTAATTTTATGTAGTGCGTGTTTTTCTTTATGTTGTTATTGGATATACACAACTTTGATTTCATTGAAGCTTATTTTCTTTTCGTTCTCGCATGTGCAGCTACTGAGTTGAATTTTAGTGCATCTAATGTGTCTGCAAAGTATAGCTGTAAAGTTAAACATTATCTGAGCCCCTGTTTGGTCCACATTAATATTTTTATTCTCATTCTTCTACTCATTTTCAACCACACATTCATTAATAAAATAATATTCTCTATCACATCAATAACTTTTTCTTTTTTTTCAACCACATATTACCCATCCATCACATCAACAAAATGCATTCTTCTACCCAAAATGTGCACCAAACCGAGGCTTGTAGTTATGCTATAAAAGTTGTCGTTTTTAGGGAAAAGCATAATTATACTTGGCTATAATTTTAATGATCTCTTCATTGTGAATTGTATTTGTGCTACTAGCACATATGACAAAGTTGCTTATTCTCTTGACATCACTTTACTCGAACTCTGTGTTCCTTCCACTTCAACTTCCCACATTGGAATGGTATGTGCATGATGATGCAATCCTTCTAGATAAATTCATTTGTTTATAGGTCAAAATGATATCACGAGGGTGGTGTAATAACCTTCATTCAGTAATAGTTAAAGTGCTAATTACTAAGGACAACGGCTCAATTGACAAAGTCATTTGTCCCGATCATTGAGTCAGGACATGAAGCATGGTTCATTTACTAATAATCTGAACACTATATATATGGTTTAAAATGGTCCCACTTTTACTGCTTGTGGTTAGTGGTCAGACAGTTAAAAAAATGGCAAGACTGTTTAAAATTATTATCCATCAACTGTTCCACTTCTTTTTCACACCATATATATTTTTATCTCATGTCATTGCAAAAGTGCTTGAAGGTGTTTCTTTTGACTCTGGTTTCGACTTGCAGAAGGTTTGAAAGTTGGTGCATTCACTTCAAAGGCAAGTGCGCTTTAGAAATGGTTTTTGTTCTTTATGTCTCATTCCAGTTTGTAGTGAAAGATGTAGTACCAAATAGCTTCTGGAATCTCATGAAATTTTTTTACATTTACAAATGAATCTCTCTCAAATTTATATACACTTATTATTAACATTAATCAACTAATGTGCAACGCACATTCACCCCACTAGTTATGTTTACAAGGGCCTACTCGACTCACATTGCATTTTTTGCTTTCAGGTACTGGGAAATGTGCTACCTGTACTTGATAGGATGATGAATGCACATACCACTGAAAGTGAAAACACAGAAACCCATGTATTTTCTGTGTACATCTCCATGGCATCCGTAAATGAAAATCTGGTTCGACTTTCAGCCCAGTGTTGGTGTGAATTTTTCTCCTCATCAATAGCCCACGGTTCGTCATCGACCTAGCAATGTAATGTTAGATTTATTGCAGAAAGTTAATAAATGTTGCAAATATAATTAGCAAATGAGGGGTGAAAAGTCTCCTTCATAGAGGATACGTAGTGTTGCGATATCTTTAAAATAAATCGATTCAACCACTAAATTAATTTTTCTTAAATCAGCCAACACTTGAAGGCTCATTCGCGGAACTCAAAAGGAGTGGCCTGATTGCTCATAAATGAAAGTATTAATGATTGTACCAAAATTGAAGTTTAATGATCTAATTGAAAGCATGGTGATGGTTCATTGACCTCCATTGCAATTTTAGGGAGCTAAGTTTCTTATTTATATTCTTTATTGGGTTGTGCTTAGTGTACATAGGGGGCACCATAATGGACACATGGTGCCCCCTTATTGAAGGGAGCGCGGGCCCACCGACACCCCCTCCAATATGGTGGCACCATGTGTCTATTATGGACACCATTGTGGTGTCCCCTATGTACACCAAGAATAATCCTTCTTTATTTTCATTTGTACCAAAAGATTTCGTGGGAACAGTAAAAAGAAAAAGTGGTTTTATGGAAAGGCTAGGCATACCATTTCGATACTCTAATTTTTCTCTCCCGCTTTGTAACATTGTCATGCTTTTATCTCATTATAGTGTTTAATGTCATCGTGTGATAGTCTGGATAAGGTTGGTTTTAAATTGCTCGAGAAGAAGGCCATGAAAGGGAGACCCAAAATTTTCTTTTGACTAAGCAGGTAACAAGAATTACAATCACAACTTACTAGTTTTCGCTTCTCATGGCTATGTAGTTATCACTAAACATAGCCTGTTTGGTACACATTATTGGAGGACCGGACAACATAATGAGCATAATTTTGACTTGTTATGTTATAAATTGTTGTTTATCTTATGAGTGTGTGGTTTCTAATTCCATTAGTAGGTTAATATAGATTCTGAAGTCATTCCTTACCCTTCTTATAATAGCAAAATTAGACTTATTATTTTTACATTACTCGTGTGGATAATTGATTCATTTAACACTTTTCTAGTAATTTCTATTTTCCATGCTCTTGTTATATGCTTCATCTTTCTCCACCCCCTTGAAAATAATAAATCGCGTTGTTACAAAAAATGAAAAAAAAAAAAAAAAATTTGTTCCGTATTTATACATCGCTTCTTAATCTTATCTAATCTTATAAATATTTTAGATAAATTACTTGAAATGTCCACTTCGCACTTGAAGCCTTTCAAAATATTTAAGGAAGTGAAATCGAGCTTAAATTACAACTACGAAGAAGGTTAAGACGATCAAATTTGTTCGTCAAAACCAAGTTTACTATGGTGTGAAGATTATCTTGCATTCCATTCCGCGTTGCGCTTTTTTATTGTAAAAAGTCAAAACCAAAAACACTATCGTCATGTAAGTGCCATAGATAGAGACGAGCTTCCTTAGAAAGCTCGACATCTAGTGACAGATTGCTCAAGTCTACAAAATCAAAAAATGAAATCGAGGCATCCGAGTGAGCTTAGCAACCTTAAGCGACGTCTCCCCATTACCATATATCGAATCAAGCTTGACCTTTAATTACTTTACCAGCGTGATAGATCGAAGTAGTCAAGAGGCATAAGACCATGTAAGAGCACTTCTTTCACAAAATGAGATGAATAGATAATGACTAATTCGTGTAAGCATCCTTAAAATACACAGTTGTTCTTTACAATGAATAGATACTATACATAAGATCCTGTTTGGAGAATAGCTACGGCCCGATTAAGACAGAATGCGCAGCTCGCACCAATAAGTGACCTTCTGAGCCTCGTAAATCGTTCAAGAATTGGTGTGTCAACGAAAAAGGATGCAGGGAGAAAAACTGTGCACCCGTTTGCTTCTTGTTGTGTATTCGCCATTATGTTTACAAGGGCCTACTCGACTCACAGTGCATTTTTTGCTTTCAGGTACTGGGAAATGTGCTACCTGTACTTGATAGGATGATGAATGCACATACCACTGAAAGTGAAAACACAGAAACCCATGTATTTTCTGTGTACATCTCCATGGCATCGGTAAATGAGAATCTGGTTCGACTTTCAGCCCAGTTGCGAAGTCTATCTGCCTCTGCAGCGTAAAGTGCTCGTCCCTGAAAGATTTATTGTAATTAACAACTTTATTTCACACCATACAGACGAAAAAAACCAAGAAACAAATAACATGTAACCAAACAATAAAACGTACATGGATAATACAAAAATGCTTCAAAGTAGAGTTCTGTTAAGAGATGACGAAAATGCAGGAAATACACCATCAAATATTCCAGCTTTGATGGATCAATGGTTTCTATAACACCAAAAGCTTCTCTTTAAGCAGCTAAGTGGAATAATTCTGATGTACTTCGCAGTAAAACCATACGGTGAATATAAATGGGTGTTTCTAATTTCGTTGTGTTTATTGCAGCTCTTGAAGTTAGAGATTAATTAATCCAAAACAAATTTATCCCACACATTTATGCAAAACTAACATTTGTTCCAACTCTAGTGCATGCTTTCTTTCCACGGTCGTCTTCACCCGTGTGTCGTACTATGGGGTTGAGTTGGTGTTCGGTATGTGAAATAAAATATGAAATGACAGATCACAGTATTAATGAGAACTCTGTGTACTACTAAAGGTAAAATACTTTCTCTAACCATTTATCATGTACAGTCATTTTTCTTCAATGTCAAGGAAGTAAATGAAAATAACATCGACAAAGAAAAAAGAATACCCATCATCAAACCAACGGATCAAGGACAGTCATTTTTCTTCAATATGTCAAGGAAGCAAGTGAAAATAACATCTACAAAGAAAAAAGAATACCTCATCGTCAAACCAACGGCCACGTCTCACCCATGCTGTGACCAGAGCAAGTAAGATCCGTGGAGGAGTCAAATAGCTAATGGCCTTCCCACTTCCCTTTACAATACGCATTCGTGGAACTAAAATTCTAGCAACTGTCTCTGGAAGCTCGCAGATGATATTAAACATCTGTTTGTTTTGTACACTTGAACCACTGCCATGGAAACATGAAGGGCGCTACTTCAATAAAGTAAAGCAAAAAATCTAAACTCTCAGTTTCGAAAGAGAACCATTCAAAGAATAATTACTTCACAAAAATTGAACCCTACAGTATGCAGATCATAGCAACTTGAACAAGAAATCAGAATGCATTAAGTACATGTTTGTTGCATGCATGGTTTTATATAGACTTAAACAGTACAATACACCAAAGTTAAAACTTTTCATTTCTAATATTATCAAGTACCACAAAGTTCACCTTACCAAATGAGCTGTAAAAGCTATTGGCATACCTTAATAGCAAGTCAGTCAGGACCATGCCTGGTGAGGCTGTATGAACTCCAACTTTTGATCGCCGGCTCTCCTTTAGAAGAGACGACTGAAGCTGCCTAAGACCGCATTTTGTTGAGCCATAGCTATATGAAAAAGGTTACAAAGAAATCAAATCATCAGGCGCAAGTGTCCAGTTTCTGCACATTATAAGAAGACCCTCTATTCTACTAGAATTTAACTTACACTGCTGTCAATGGGGTGCTAGATCCTCCAGATCCCGCACCATCCATGTTGAATATATGACCACCCTTATTCTGGGTGTTCATAATCTGCATTGCTTCACGAGTGCATAGGATGGATCCAACCAAGTTAGTAGACACAATCTGTACGACAGATAAAGGAAATGCATATATCTTATTATTATGCAGAAGACAACAGATTCTTGTGAAATGACACGTACACAAACTAGTGCAACAAACATAGAAGAATCTAAAATTAATTTCATCAAAGAGCAGACCTGTTGGATATCATCATCATTAAATTGCAGCAATGGTCTGAAACCTTTGTTCATCCCAGCATTGTTGACCTGTGGAATAATTAAATTCAGAATAACATAATGAAATAAGATGAGCTTTTTTTTTTTAATATGAATAATCTGTCAATAAAAGACTCCATCTAAGATTACATAGAGGAAACAAAGACAGAAGCCCAGATTTTTCGCAACTAATAACCAGGGAAGTTATCATCGTTTTTTATTATTCAAAAAACACCATAGTTTTTAAATCCAAGTAATAATAGCCCTATAAATTGAAGTCCCAATTTTCTCAAAATAGCACCTCAAAATTGGCAAAGAGAGGATAAAGCCAAGACCTTGCTAGCAAATGGGATAAATTCTTTGTAACGAGAACTATGAAAAGCATATTGTTTACCCAAATATCAATAGAGCCAAGTTCACTGACAGCAAAGTTTGCCAACTTCTGCACATCTTCAGGTTTAGAGACATCACATGTGATTCCTGTCACTTTTGCATGCCTCAAATTTGTTTTGGATGAGCCGGCTGTGGTGATTATCACTTGCTTTAAATTTTCTTCTAATTCTTTGACAGTTGTGTCCACAGATTCAGGGCTGCCTTCAGAAGAACCATTGATAAATTAAAATGGATATACACACAAGCTAAACATATTAATGAAATTTTAATTTTAAAATCACCTGCGTGAAGTAATTACAACCCTGTCACCGGAAAGTAAAAATTCACGAGCAAGTGCTTTCCCAAGACCTCGTGTACTGCCCCAACAGTTAGTTAACAATGAAATAATACATTAACAGAAATCCAGCTGGTTAACATGAGATTAATTGATAGCTACTTAACGGATAGATCCATCCAAGGAAAAATTAAAGGAACAGACTCGTAACTAATGTTGAGAGAATGCGAGCATGTTAGGCTATGCTTAAAAAAAGAAGTAAAAGTTGTCCAATTATCATCTTCAGAATTAGCTTGACGGCCATGGTTAGTTTGCAAATTATTAAAGCATTAACCTTGGAATCTTAAGAGCATCATATTCTATGAAAAAAATAAGCTTAAAGTTTCATCCCAAGGTATTTTCAGCAGTGAACTAGGAGCAGCAGAAAATAGGAACTCCACGGCGCAACGAAATTTCCAAAATCTAAGTGAGAAATTAAACCATTTTGTGTCTCTATAAGAAAGATACCTTCCAGTTATGACAATATTGCGAGGACCAGATCGACTGACTTCGTCTAACACCATATTGGAACCAATCATTGTCCCAATTATGATCCCTCCAAGCCAACTATACCATATCAAGGCATTCATTTGACCATCTCCACCTTTGAAGAAATTCGAAAACTTAACATTAATCACATACAGGGCTGCATATTTTCCAATTTTGTAATGAAATCAATACTTAAATCAACTAAAAAAAGATATCCATTGACCAACCTGATAATTGAAACCCAGTAAGCAGTATAACTCCAGTGCTTAACATCATCACGATGTATCTACCCACGTGAATGGAAAGCTGTTAGGAGGAAAAGAGTATTAAAATGCATGTCAATACTCAGATAGGCCAAAATTACTTTGAACTTAAATGAATAGTCTTGAAAGGAATACACAGATGTCACAAAATTTACACCATTCTTTCCTTTCCTAATTCTTTTAATTTTCTTAATAAAACTCAGAAACATTAAGTAAACTCTTTACCATCAAATTTTGGAAGTTTTGATTATGATTTATGAACCACACCTTTTTTACGAGTAATGTTATTCATAATTAGCAACTGTAGTAGTCGTGACAACTTGTTATTTAAGACTACAGAATTATAGGAAATTAATGTCTCAAATAATAAGCTGCCACGTAGGATTGTCTACTGCGTGTTTCTGCCTATGAATAATATTATTCTTCTATGATTGAGAAACGAAACTAAAACTAACTTAAGAGAAAATTACAAGAAATGTCCACTTTCACATGGTCATTCGTAAAAATGTCCAAAATTTGTTTAATATCCATTTTGCAATATTTTAGACCAAAATATCCTTGTTAACAATTAATAATTCCACACTAAAGCAAAAAATGTGCATACAATTAAAAATTTTGTTGATCAATAAAATTTCGACACATAACCTACCCTACTTATTTCAAAAGTACATATGTCAAATCACAATAAATATTATATTTCACATTGACACAGATATTAAATATCGAGAACTACATTTCAAATGTCAAGAACTTTATAAAATGTAAGAACTATCATATTCGGGGTGTGTTTGAGCCACATTATTTTGAAAGAATGTATTTTGGAATAGTAAATTGATGGAGAATGTATAATTAAAAAAGAAGGAAAAGTTATTGATGTAATGGAAAATATTATTTTATTGAAGAATGTGTGGTTAAAAATGAGTAGAAGAATAAGAATGAAAAAAATAATGTAGATCAAACAGGGGCTCGAAATGAAATCTCGTCATATACAAATAAAGTATCAAGATAAACAAGATTCAAATATCGATAACAACTTTTAAAATGTCAGGGAACGTCATTCTTCTTGTCGAAATTCGTGACAGTGAAAAAAATTGCTTAATTTTTCATTAAGAGTATAATAGACAATTTGGTACTAAATTTGATCATTTTTGCAAGAGTTATCAAAGATTAGACACTTTTTAATTGAAAAGCATGAAATTAGACATTTTTGTAAATTCCTTGTTAACTTAATTGTAGACTTTAACCAGATTTAACAACTCATTTGATTTGATTAATGTTAAATAATTTTTCCAAAATCAATTAAATTAACAAAAATAGCATTCTTGCCTAATTTCCCAAAGTACACTAAAGCTAACTAACAAGTTTCAAATTTCTCACATTCATTGAATATCCTCTACTGGATTTTATCATCAATTCGAAAAAAAAAAAAAACAAAAAGCAGAACTTACAGAAAATAACTTCTCTTCCAGCTTCTCCATAGCTTCTCTGACCTTGCTTTGCGACCCTAAACTTGGCTTTGAAACTTTCCAAACAGCATATCTCACAAAATCCATAATTTTATTTACGCTTCTTTCAGCTTCTCCATAGCTTCTCTGAACTTGCTTTGCGACCTTAAACTTGGCTTTGAAACTTTCCAAACAGCATTTCTCACAAAATCCATAATTTTATTTACGCTTCTTTCAGCCTCCAGAACATTACTTTCCTTAATTTCCTCAAAATTCTCTACATTTTTCTTCCCTTTCTCACCCACCACACTTTCCTCCTCAGACCTGAAAGATCTGCACGGTTGAACAAAAATTCTGCCACGGCCCCTAACACCTAATGGGTCCCACAACCCATGCCGGAGAACTTGACGGGAAAACGGCGATGCCGGCAGTTGGGCGACGACGTGATGGCAATATATTGACGGCAAGGGTAAATTTGCCACCATGGCCATATTATAGATAATCACCAGTAATTACACCTGGGTTTTTTTATGAGATTATGGGAATTGTGCGTCAATTTTTTTACTCTCTCTTTCGTTCAATATCAAAAACTGGAATTAATCTGAGGATTGGAGAAAAATATCTAGGCAACGAAGTCAGGCAATAGAGAAGTGGAAAGAGATGCAATAGAGAAGTGTGGTGAGTCTGATGACCACACGTTACAGTATACCTCAACTTCACCCTTAGATTGGAACGTGGCCCCATACCTTGTTTACGTTTAGCTTTTTGCGTATACGACATTTCCAACTGAGATAGCTTTTCGGTTTTGCCTTTTGCGTACTTTTAGATAGATTGAGAATGAGAATACCCTTAGATCTTCCGAACATTCCCACCTCGATAATAAGTATCAATTACACGGTACTAATTCAAATTCGAATTGACTTAGTTTTAATCGGAATTATTGAAATTTTTTATTTCTCCTATAAATTAAATAATATGTTTAACAAGACCTAACTTAACTAAAATAAATGCAAGTTTTATAAACATATGATGATAAAAATCGTAATAGGATCTTAAATCATCGTATATCAATTTCCTTTAATCCCGAAACTTATAAATTTGACAAGACGATTCAATTATGAAGATCAATATTCCTAACTTGTTTAAAAATCTCTCTCGAGTGAGATTAAATTTATTTTTATATGTAATCCGACTATATTTCTATAACGGATGCGAACATATAAGAATGCATTGAGAATTTATGAATACTTAAAAATCATGTAAAGTATAACGATATATATTTTATCCATATTGGACTCCACGACAATTATGATTATGTCTAACTTATTTTTAATCTTTCGAAAGTAAAATAAGTCACAATATTTATACAATTAGTGATCAAATAATTGTAAAAAAAGTAAATCTCATCATAATTGTTCAAAACTAAAAACGTACTTTAGTGTAAAAAAACAAGATTCAAAAGTTAAGGTTCATCGAAAACCTAACACTAAAATAATCTAACTACTCATAATGTCAAAATTAAACAAATAAAGTTTAAATGATATCATCGAGAAATTGAAGGAACGTGATTAATTCACGAATTACTTGTACAATAATTATTGATGGATTATTGTACAAAAATCTTGAATTAATTCTTAATTATGCTGCCGTTTCCATTTCTTCTTCGCATTTTTCCAATTTCTGGCCAGCCTGTGTGTATTTTCTTCCTTTTTGGCTCCAAATTATGCGGGTATATATGCCCCTCTCTAATTCCAGCAGCCGCCAATGTTATAAGAGAAAATTTTATAAATAAAGGATTAAGTATCACCCATTTTAAAATTAATGAATACAAGTTTTCAATTTCAAAAATCAAATTTTTATTAAAATTTATTTATGATTTAATTAATTAAATATATTAAGATCACAAATCTATACAATTTTGTCACAAATTAACCATTTAATTAGTCACATATTATTTTTCGGTTACAAATCAAAAAATTTATATATCACAAGTTATTTTACGATCACAATTAAAAAATTTTATAGGTCACAAATTACTTCTCGATTATGAATCAAAATTTTATAGATCATATATTATTTATCGTCACGAATCGAAAATTTTATTGATCACAATTCATTTATTCATTGCAAATTATCGAATTAATTTCTCGATCACAACTTATCAAATTATTGATCACAACTTATATCCTGATCACAAATCAAGAATTTTACAAGTCACGGTCACGAATTAAAAACTTTTATTGGTTACAACTCGATTATAAAGTAATAAATTGTGAGTCACAGTTACAATTTTTATGTCACATATTATTTATTTGTCAAAAAATAACAAATTATTGGTCACAATCAACCAAATAATTGGTCACAGACACCTATCCCATCTCATCATACCCACTACCAATGCCGCCAACGCCACTACCACTGCCACGACACCTCACATAGAACTGCCATCAAACACCATCACTACATAACACAACACTGCACTGCACGCCTCCACCTCCACCTCCACCTCCACTGCACCACCACCGCCCATAGCACCATACCACTATCGCACGACTTACCCAACCATCGGACTGCACCGCACCTCCACCATCGCACCATCACCACGCACAGCACCACCACCATGATGCCGAAAACAGCACTATCGTCAAACACCACCACCGTACCGCACAACTCCACCTCTACCTCCACCGCACCGCATACCTCCACCACCACCACCACCATTGTCAAACACCACCATTCCACCTCACCTCTACCTCAACCGCACCACCACCACACACAGCATCATACCACCACCGCACTACACACCTCCACCATCGAACTCAAAAATAAAAAAAAAAACAGGGAAGAAGAATGGATCTGCTGTACCGAACTATAGCAACATTTAAATCGCCGCTGCGACGAAGCCGATGCCACTTCATGTCACAGCAGCGATGCTTACTCTACCGAGGTTTGAGAGTAGAGAGATGGATGTAGCAGCGGCGATGGCGATAGATGTTGAAAAGAGTGAAGAAAAAATGGGACAATAATTGATTTTAGGGTTTGGCACTCTACCAAGGTTTGAGAGTGTAGAGATGGATCGTGGCGACTGAGGTTTGAGAGTAGAGAGACGGATGGTGGCGGTGGAGGCGGCGGTGGCGGTTGTTATAGCGATGGTTGATGTGTAGAGAGACGGACGGTGAGAGAGTAGAGAGGAGATGGAACAAAAATTTATTTTAGGGTTTGGATAATGTAGATAGATAAAAATAAAAAATTATTTAAATCATTAATTAAAACCCATTTTTTGTTGTTTTGCGTGGATAGTCGCTAACAATTAAAAAGGTTTAGACGATTGTGTAATGAACAAATCTCTTGAGACAAAGTCTCAAAAAGGGGTGTCTTCTTTGGCAAAGATTTACAATTCGGGAATGAAACAGAATGCCTCCAAATGGCGCAAGCACACGAGTACTGAAAGAAAAATTTTAAAGTAAAACAAAGAATTTGAAATAACATATTCTCTGTTGAGAGTGTTTGATTCGGGATCTTTTCTTCTATGCTTTCTCTTCTTTTTATACTCCTTTTATAGTCTCTTCTTGGTGAAAAACCTCTTGAGACAAAGTCCCAAAAATGAGTGTCTTCTTTGGCAAAAGATTTACAATTCAGAAACGAAACAGAATGCCTCCAACTGGCGCAAGCACACGAATACTGAAAGAAAAATTTTAAAGTTAAACTAAGAAATTGAAATGACATATTCTCTGTTGAGAGTGTTTGATTCGGGATCCTTTCTTCTATGTCTTCTCTTCCTTTTATACTCATTTGATAGTTTCCTTGTGAAGAACTGTTTTGCAACTGCTTGGTGTTTTATAACTACCCACTTTCTTCATGATGACTGACTTTTCGTGAAACTGTCATTTCTAACTGTCACCACGATTCTTGTTTTTCAACCGCCCACAACTGGGATTCTTGGATCGTGGGGCGTGATTGGATTACTCAATAACTGCTTCGATAACTGCTATTTTTGGATGACTATGATGTCTCACGTTTGCTAAGGTTCTGGGCCATTCGAAGGTTTGGACGATGACGATCTCATTCATCCTGGGCGACCGCAGGGCATTCCATTCGCTCAGATTTTGAGCAAATTATCAACTTGGGTGATGACATTACTTTGTTACGGGGCCTCTTTTACATTTATCAATGATCTCATTAGGGCCTCTGTTCTGGAATTTCGAATTGAGCTTCATTCTTTGGGCCATTTAACTTTGAGCTACACTTTTTGTGTGTCAACATCTGTATTATGAAACTTGATTCTTGATTTATGAAAATAATATTTTAAAACCCTGTCTGACTATAATTTCCTCATGTTATAATCCAATTGAGAGTCTAAATCTTCCAAGTATAATGAGTCCAAACCTAATTAAATTTGAGTTCCAATCAAAGTCTATTTGTTAAAGCCCATTATGATACCAAATTTTGTAATTTGCACCAATGTCTACAATATTTCAGAATGTGCATTCTAGCCATCAAGCCCAATTAATTGTGCAACCAATGTCCTTCTTTAGTTCAATTCAAGCCCTTCAATTACCAAAGTGTGAAATATTGTCCCCAAATTTTCATCTAATGGCTAATTGATCATATTATTTCTTTTTCAATTTCTTCGAAACGATTCAAACACTGAAACAAACGGAAATTAACCCAAGTTAAGTAGAAGTCAATACTTTAACAACATAAAGCTTAATAATATGACCTAAATATGTGTACAAATTGCACTTATCAAGAGCTTTGCGGGGTATTTGATGTCAGCAGAACTAGCATCTCGGCTCATTACCAATTTGAGCGATATGATAACAATGATTGATCTTTGTGAACACAACATCCATAGTTAGTAGAGAGGTTACTACTGGTCAATCGAAAAGTGACGAGGGGTCATGGTATTTCAACCTACAAAGCCAATTGCTAATATCAATCCAATGGGATCGAGGTTCCCATTTCCATTGTCAAGTCAAAATTACAATTGGAAATGATCGAGCATCACAAAACCTTGATGCTAGTATAACCAATTAAAAAATAAACTCTCGTATGAATAAAAGTGAAGCAAAAAACCAAAATAAAAAGGTCGTCTCACCACCCAGCTAAGAGGCCATCAGTATGGAGCTAGTCAAACCTCGACCGGCTTAAAAGAAAAGTCTCGATCGAGGTTCTCGGGTCAACATGATTTGCTGCCACTATTGGATCAGAGTCCACTATGCAACAATTTTCCTTCTTTTACGAGTTGGTCAGGCTCGACGAACAACCCACAAAACTACATTCCTGCTCACTTTGTCGATGCACCTGCACCACCTCTCTCTAAGAACTCGGACAATTTCTAAAAGAGTCCCGAGACCCGAATGAGCCCAACTAATTATTGAATTGAAATTGCACGTGGCTGTCCAATAAATTGTTTTTGTTGCATGGCATGGAAAATTTCACTTCTAGCCCAATACTATATTGTATTGTTCAATTTAGTCCTTGTTCGAATAAAACATTAATTAACATTATAATCAATAAAAATGAACCAACAAAATAAGATTAAAGGGCAAATTATATATGGGAAATTTGCACTTTTTATCCCAACTTTTGCAAAATATAACAAATCTATTTCATCTCTTTTTAGCAAAATTCTTTCCCAACATTTCAGTTATGTAGCAAAACTCATCATTTCCTCCATATTATTCATTAAATGATGGATTTTCCATATTCTTTAAATAAAAAAATATTTAAAAAATTGCAAAGTGCGTATCACAATTTTTTAGAAAGTACAAATAAATCTCACTTAAAATAATTAAATATATTAGCATTTTTTTTTTATATAAAAAGCAAATATTTCATATTCCCCAACAACTTCTAAAATTCGTTCCACGTGTTTTAGGAATGGATTAAAGTGCAATCATCCAAAATTTAATAGTTAAATATATGAGAACCTTGTGTCATGTAGTCAAGATAAACTTCTATATGTAGGGTTTAAAAGATGAAGGTATTTCTATTAGGTTCATTTCTCTACTATCTCAATTATTACACCACTATTTTCTCTATAAGATAAATATTGATTTTCATAAAAGAGGAAGGAGGAGGAGAATTTCCCGTCATTTTTAGGTCAACGGAGCATCGGAGAAGCACATTTTGGTGGCTTCGTTTTACAAGTAACATCAAGTGTAATTTCGAAATTGTGCAATTGGTTTGCAGTGAATTTTTAGCAAGTCGATCTAAAATTTATTTTTTGAAATATGTACTGAAATAGTGATGTTCCTCACGCGCTATTTTAAGTTTGGAACCACAAATTGAATTTAACTTAGTTAGTTTAGTTTAGTTCAGTTCAATTGAATCCAATTCACTACTACACTCGTCGGCCATTTCATCTCTCCGTATCCAACCGTGCCCTCCTACAACCCCTCTCTCGCCTCAGCCCTTACCCATTAGTGCCACCCTCTTTCGCCTTCAAACTGTAACCATTCCTTTTATTATTCTGCTTGTGTTTATTTTATTTCTCCATTAAAGTGTTTATTAATGAGGATTACTCTTACAATAACAATATTAGCTACTAAAATGCCCCATTATTAAAGCTTGAGACAATCTTGCTACAGAGGACATAGTTTGGGACTAACTTCATAATTTTCTATAAGCATAAAAGGGAAAATAATTTGTTGTATAATTAAAAAAGAAAAAAAAATTAGAATTTACATTTTCTACACATAATAAAGATTAATTGTTATATCATCAACAACATTATTATTATACTAATCGAAATCACACGTAGATATTATGAGTAATGTAAGTCATGTGCTACAAAGAATGTAATGCAATATCTACTCATGAAGAAGGATATGCACGGTAATCAAATTAATATAATAATTAAATTCGACTTACAATACAGTCTAAGAAGTAATATGCCGATCGAATTACGATCTTTTCTTAAGATAAGTTTGCTCCCCTAGTGCCCAAGGTCTACCTCCTAGGATATACTTACGTTTCAAACGATTAACATTGTCATCACAAAGGTATCCGTGAATAGAACTTTGGATTTGCAAATCGAACGTTTTGGAACAAGATTACTGATTCTTGGGAAATAGCTAAACGCAAAATTGTTGGGAAAATATATCGAAAATTGATGATTAAATGGAAAACTGGAAGGCCCTTTATTTAACTTTTGAATATGGCCATCATCCAAAACTCCCGACATTTCCAAAGTTTGCGATTGTTCAAAAGTGAAGGGGTTGTTTCATGAAAATGTGTAAAAAGAAAGGTTGCAACTATTGAAGATACATAACTCTTAGAACAAAAGTCCTTTAAACTTAAAAATAATCATTAAAAATGTAAATTCGAATTCATCAAATTTATTACGCTTAGACACTAAAAACGACATTATAAGTTTTTTTTTTGAATTATACACTAACAACTGGCTGTTGAAGAGCAAATGTTTGAAGACACGTGACTTTGCAATGTGGTTCTTTTGTGAGTAACGTGAATTTCAGGTGGATCATAATTATTTTAGCACGTAACTCGTATGTTGTTTAACTACTTGCAATGTAGTCTCTAAGCTTGGCGCTTATTTCGCTCAGGGACCACTATTGAGTTTAAGGTGCTGAAATCCACTTTTTCCATTACTAGTTATAGTAATTACTATATAGTCTCAAACTTAACTTTTTTGCAAATAATAATATTTTCTTAGCTAATGGAATAGCTTTACTATTGTTCACTTAGCTCCCTAATAATTCGATAATTCAGAGAAATTTGCTAACGAACTCAAAAACTTCTTAAAGTTGCATAAATGCCACCTTCATATTTTATAAAATGTCGGCACATTACACTTATTATGCCCCAAATTATATATATATATTATGCCCCAAATTATATATATAATTGACACTCATACTCCAATGAATCTTCTACGTAAATGTTGTGTGCTATGCTAGCTTGCAACTACACAACGTCATAAAATTCTTAAAATAAACATGTATTTTCTAATAAAAAGACACTGTCATAACCATCATTTTACTATTTTCGTTTTTAGGATGTCAAGTAGCGATTATATGAAAGATTAGTTATAGTATGTTTGTCCACTAAGTAATTTCCCTCAATTTAAGAATTATATGATGCGAACTCACGTAACAATTGTAGCTACAAAATCCATGACATATAATGAGTCATATTTATAGAGAACCCATAAAAACCTAATTAAAATAGAATTATATCAAAAAGATACCATAACAAGAGTTCTACCAAATATAAACTTTCAGGAAAATATGAAAAAACGCATCTAGGAAATGAACTATGCAGCCGCATAGCACACTTAGGTGCGGTTGCACATTAGACTTCTTTTCTTCTTGGGTTGGTTTTGAGTGTTGGATGCGGCTGCAAGCTTAATTGCATCATGTGGCCGCATGGTTGCCCAAAAGACCTTTATCTTCCTTTGCCTGAATCAATTGCACCCATCTTGGTTCTTCTTCCATGCCCAATATAAAACTTGATTTTTACCCGTTGCATACGAACTCTCGGGCCATGTAACTTGAACAAGTAATCACATGGCTTCCTTGATCTTTTTTGTTCGCGATCTCGTCATTGGTCCTTATTCCACAATCAACAAATCCTTGCTAGCTTTCGTCCCATGATTTTCATCATTCCCCTTTCTCTTGAAAATGATTTGTCATGAATCTTCACCTGCATCATACAAAGAAAGATCAGAAACATTAAAAGTAGTAGAAATATTATACTCACCAGAAAGATCAAATTTAGAGGCATTATCATTAATCTTTTCAAGCACTTGGAATTATCCACCTCCCATTGATTGCAACTTTGACTTCCTTTGAGCCGGAAAGCGTTCCTTTCTCATATATATCTAAACACTATCTCATTGTTCAAATGTAATGTGATTTCACCCTTTATTTATTTGAGAAGCATAATGCTCATTTTACTTCTCAATTTGACACTGTACCTTTTCATGGAGTGATCTTACCAACTCGATTTTCTTCTTTCCATCTAAGCTACACTTTCATTAGCTAGTAAAAGAATTAAATCCAAAGGTATTAATGGATTAAAATCATAAACAATTTCAAATTGAGTATAAGAAGTAGTCAAATGTGTTACCCTATTATATGCAAACTCTATTAATGGTAAGTAATCCTATCTTCTTCAAGTTCGTATTGAATATAGTTAGCAATAGTTGTATCATAGTCATATTAACAACTTTAGTTTGTCCATCCTTTTGTAAGTGACAAGTAGTAAAAAATAATAACTTAGTTCCTAATTTACTCCACAAAACCTTTCAAAAATTATTAAGAAACTTAATATCTCTACCCAATATAATGCTGCTAAGTACCCCATGCAAACACCCACTTCCTTAAAGAATAAATATGCAATATTAATGGCATCATCAGTTTTATAACATGGAATGAAATGTGTCATCTTACTAAATCTATCTACCACCACAAATATGAAATCTCTTCCTTTCTCAATCCTAGTTAAACCCAACGCAAAGTCCATAGAAACATTAACACATGGTTCATCTGACGGGTAATGGTGTAAACAAACTTTGTGGTAAAACCTTAAACTTAGCATTTTTACAAATGATGTATCTACTACAAACCTGATCAATATCAACTTTCATGTTAGGCTAATAAGAGTGTTCATTTGACATCTTCAAGGTTTT
Source organism: Fraxinus quadrangulata (assembly GCA_903798255.1). NCBI lineage: Eukaryota > Viridiplantae > Streptophyta > Magnoliopsida > Lamiales > Oleaceae > Fraxinus > Fraxinus quadrangulata. Next base: position 4,898 of record CAIGRB010036554.1, on the reverse strand, counting down.
CTTATTCCTAAAGTGACCCATTAAACTTCCACCATTTGCTTTACATTCTAACAATTCTCTATTTGAATACCTATGTACACATAACTTATTCTCCCGAAATAAATATTGTCACACTTAAAGAATCATCTATAGCACATTTGTCACATGATTATATATAATAGAAAAGTCTGAGTCATTAGCATATATGTCCTTAACATATTCAAATCCTAGTAATTTGGCACCTAAAGAAGTAAGAAGTACATATCTCATTGACAATGCATTCGCTACCACATTTTATTTACTTTGTTTGTACCGAATAACATATAGAAAGATTTCAATGAACTCCATCAACTTTGCATGTATGTTGTTTCGTTTACATTGACTCTTTAGATGCTTTAAAGACTCATGGTCGGTGTAGATCACGAACTCCTTTAACCATAGATAGTGCGACATGTCTCCAAAGCTCGAATAAGTGCATACAACTCCTTGTCATATGTAGGATAATTGAGAGTTGCTCCACTTAGTTTTTCACTAAATTAAGCTATCGGCCTTTGTTCCTGTATCAAAACAGCTCTAATACATATCCTTGAGGCATCACATTCAATCTCAAAAGTATTGTTAAAGTTAGGTAGTGATAAAATCGGTACAATACACAACCTAACCTTAATAGTGTTAAAAACATATTCTTGTTCAACACCAAATGAAATCCTACACTTTTCTTTACAATTTTTAGAGAGTGGTGTGGCAATTGTGCTAAAGTCTCTAACAAAACGCTTATAGAAACTGGCTAAACCATGAAAACTTCTTACCTCGGTTATACGTTTCGGTGTTGGCCACTCCTTGATGAATTTGATTTTCTCCTCATCTACTTCAATATCTCTAGAGCTAACAACATAACCAAGAAAAGTAACATTTTACATGAAAAATATACACTTTATAAAGTTAGCATAAAATTATTGTTGTCTTAAAACTATAAGCATACATTTTAAACGTCGTATATGCTCATTTAAATCCTTACTATATATCAAGATATCATCGAAGTAAACTACTACAAATTTATCTATAAATGCACTCAAGACATGATTCCTTAATCTCGTAAAAATGCTAAGTGAATTAGTAAGTCCAAATGACATGACTAACCACTCATATAAATTATACTTAGTCTTAAAAGAGTTTTTCACTCATCTCCTTCTCTCATCCTAATTTGATGATATTCAATTTTAAGATCTATTTTACTAAACATGCATGATCCATACAATTCATTTAACATACCATCTAACATAGTTATATGATGACGATATTTTACCGTTATATTGTTGATGCTTGACAGTCTATGCATATCCTCCAAGCTCCATCTTTCTTCGGCACAAGTAGCACTAGCACTAGTACTGTACATGAACTCATATTTTCACTCACATACCCCTTGCTTATCAATTCTTCCACTTGTCGTTGAAGTTCCTTTGTCTTCTCGAGAGTACTCCTATAAGCCGGCCTATTTGAAATGACATCTCCAGGTATAAAGTCAATTTGATACTCAATGCCTCGAATAGGTGGTAACCTACTAGGAATATCCTTCGAAAATAAGTTTTCGAATTCCTGCAACAAAGAAGTAGCCAAACTAGGGAATGGTGTGTTAGATTCATCGAAGTTGATGAGCGGTCTCTTATGAACCAATAAGATCATAAGTTGGCTCTCAACTACTGTCATCTTCAACTCACTCTCTTTTGCAAAAATATTCACTTTTGAATTTTCTCTCTTCTTAGAAAACTCTTTCTTTTCTCTCTTGTTGCTCTAATTTTTTTCTTACAATTAGCCACCTCACTATTTTCTTTTTTACTCTCTTGTTGTGAAAGATCAATACACTCCCACTCCCACTCCCACTCCCTCTTCCTCTCATTCTTTATCTTCCTTACTTTTCAATTTGATTTGATCTTCATAAACTTGTTTTGGTGTTAATGACGCAATAGTAATAGATTTCTCATCTTTAATAAAACTATACATGTTTCTGTACCCATCATGCATCACCTTCCTATCATATTGCCATGACATTTCCAGCAAAATATGCTCAGCATGCATATGAACTACATCACACATCACTTTATCATGATACCTCCCAATTGAGAAGACTCACCAACACTCGTCTGTTCACCCTAGCCTCTTCACATTCATTTAAAAATTGCAATATATAAGGCATGTAATATTTTAGCATAGTTAACCCCAATTTCTCAACAAATGTAGTATTAGTCACATTGGTACAACTACCCTAATCAATAATCTTACTACACGCCTTGTTGTTGATATGACATCTCATATGAAATATGTTCTCCATTTATTGCTCCAAATCATCCACTTTGATTTAAGCACCAAGAGCTCGCCTTATAAACAATAGCTCTCCCACTGCATACTTCACTTTCTCACCATCACTAACATCCTCCAACTCTGGCATGTCATCATAAGCACCCTTACTATCACTCACCACTTCTCCATTGTCACGCAATATCATCATCCTTTTGTTTGGATATTGAGAAGAAATGTATCACCGATCTCAAGCACCTAAAGCATTTGATATCTCGATTCCTAGAAGGTTGGGAATCCGCCCTGGGTGTAATTTTGCTAGCAACTTCCTCTTTTCTTTTTTGTGGCTCAGTTCTACTCTTTGAAACGGTCATGTCACCCCTATTTTTATCCCACTTTGGTTTCCAAGAAAGATTAGACCGATGGATATCTAGCTGCCCCATTCCTCTTCAACTACCTTTCTACCTTCATAACTACATGTAGCATGTCTTCCAACTCCACATAATATTGTAATTCGACCATATTAGTTATCTCCCTATTCAAATCTTTCAGAAATTGGACGATGGTGGCTTTCCGATCCTCTTCAGCGTTCGGTCTTATCATAGCCACACTCCTAGATCCTCGATAATGGCTTTGTAATTTTCGATAAAGATTCATATAGTAATTATTATGAACGAACAACTTCCTTATGATAGCCTTCAATTCTCCCCATGTCTCAATAGGCCTCTCCTGATTCCTCTTCCTAGTTGTTATTTGATCTCACCAAATAATAGCATAATTAGTAAACTCAACGACAACAAGTTTTACCTTTTCCTCATCCAATAGTTATATCAATCAAATATAAGCTCTATCTTTTTCTCACACTCCAAATATGCCTCCGGATCACTCATTCCTTTGAATGAAGGAATTGTCATTTTAATATTACCCATATTTCTATCAACTCCATTTTCAATATAATCTCTTAACTCTTCTATCGTGCATATCTCATATATTACTCATCCTTCCCATTTTGGCCTCGACTAATGCATCATCATCAATGCTTCATTTTCACCACCAATCTCCGCTCTAGGCTCTCGCCTTCCTTGCCTCCTTGCATTAGGAACTTCTCTAAGTTATTCACTACGTAAACTAATAAACAATGTGTCTTATCTCTTCATCCAAGCTTCTTGTCTACCCATCTTATCTCTCATATCCTCAAACAACCTTTCAAATTGTCGTATCATCTCCTCCATCATGATGAATTGATTATTCTTCCCACTTGAAGTAAAATCATCTATGTCAGACATCCTAAAACTAGAATACGATTTACCACATGTGTGTACACTCGTGTATCATTCATTTGACTTTTTTCCTTATTTGTCTCACCACTCTGCTTTTTTTTTTTCACTCAATGCTTCTTTGCAAGCGTTTTAAAGAACTAATTTGATCTCAATCAAAATTCAACCCTTATTGAGTTTAAACAAAAAATTAAGGGAATTGACCCTCGAATGACTAAAAAAAAATAAGAATTTGACACTTTGAATGGAAACACTAAGGATAAATTCAAGAAAACATTTCTTGAATTCGAATTGGACAATTTTGACTTTGGAATTGATTTTTTTTTTTTTTTTTTTGTAATTGCTATATTTGTCTTTATGCAATTTTCGATTTTTTTTTCACTAAACGCACTGGAATTAAACAAAGAGTCCAAAAAATCGAAAATGAATTAATTTGGACATTAATATAGTGTACAAACGGCTTTTGAATTTTTTTGGTATTTTAATTGGATTGATTGACTCAAATGATAAAGAACACGAAGAACGAAGATGAAGACTCAAACAAGAAGTAAAGGACATAAACTTGATTTTTGGAGTCTAAACTCTGATGCCAATTGATGCGAACTCACATAGCAATTATAGTTATGAAACCTAGACAGGTTAGATCAAAACCAAAAAAGCCAAGAATCAACGTTTGAAAGCTCAAACCAATAAATTATTGAACCAAAGAATCAAGACAATTGAAATCAATACTTGACCCCGTGATCACAAAACCTATGAACCTCACTTGAATTGTTAAACGTCACAAGAAATCAATTCTTGATAAGTTCGAGTTTAGATCAATAAAGAACAAGTTGAAAGCAATATGTCTCGCAATAATATCTCAATAATGGTGTGTTTTACAATGAAAATAATAAGTCATATTTATAGGAGACCCATAAAAACCTAATTAAAACAAAATTGTATAAAAAAGATATCAAAAGGATACCATAACAAAAAATTTACCAAAAATACTTTTATTAAAAATCTTAAAAATCGCATCCAGAAAATGAACAATGCGGTCGCATGGTAGGCTTTTTTTCTTCTCGAGTTGGTCTTGAGTGTTGGATACTGCTACAAGCTTAATTGCACCATGCAGCCGAATGGTTGTCCAGAAGACCTTTTTCTTCCTTTGTCTGAATCAATTGCATCCATTTTGGTTCTTCTTTAATGCTCAATGTAAAATTTGATGTTTTGCTTGTTGCATTCGAACTCTCAGCCCATATAACTTAAACAAATAATCTCATGGTTTCTTTGATTTTCTTTACTCGCGATCTCGTCATTGATCCTTCTTTCACAATCAATGAATCCTTGCTAGCCTTCGTCCCA
>CAIGRB010036545.1:33157-48228 GCA_903798255.1 Fraxinus quadrangulata | reverse complement strand
ACATTCACTCCCCTGCTGGGTTTTATTTCTTCGTTATTGCATGAAAATTGTGCAGTTCTTTATTTACATCTAATAATCAATGACTAAAGTAACTTCTTATTGTGTGTTATGGTCTAGACCACTGTTGTAACCACGAGACGCAGTCTTGAAAGACTTGCAGTTCATTATATCTCACAGCGTATGACCTGGAAACTCCTCAAAGGTATATTGCTTTCAACGATGTTAAAGATCCGAGTCCTGTGGATTTATGTTGTTAACCAATAACCAACCTAATACTATTAATCAAACTGTCTAGATGTTCCAAAATCAGCCACGCGCAAGGCTCAGAGGGGAATGTCAACTCCAGTATACATTTTCAGCGTTGGCAGAACAACTTTCAGAGGTCACATCACTGACTGATTTCTATGTTTATTCACTTGTTCTCTTAAACCTCCATCTTCTGATCATGCATTTGCTGATATTTAACAGGACACTTTCTTGGAATTTTAGCATCATGGTTCGTCCAAGTCGGCATTGATATTTATAGATTCTTTTTTTCTCTGTCTTAAGAAATAGACTCTTCTCTAGTTCAACAGGACATAAAGTCATTTAAGTTGTTGCACTTTGAAGTTTCTACTTTTGACATTGAAAAGGAATGTCCAGTGAAGTGCACGGTCCAGTCAAGTGCAGGGTCATTTACTTTCGCATGGAGTTTATATTGAGGATTAGATGTGCAATTCTGTATCAATATCTAAACATGGTTTCAACAACCTCTTCATCTTGGGAAGGGGAGGGAGAAAAAATTACAATCCAGAACTCTCAACCTGTGCAACAGTTTCAAAATTTGGCTTCTGTTAGAAAAAGATTTCACTCAAATGCTGTCCCACTTCACATCTTTTTTTTTCTCTGTATGTTGACTCCCTTATTCTTCACTGCTTATTGGCAATGTTTCTCTGTCGTTTCTTTTATTTGTAACAGAAAGCTAGCAAACTAATTGCTAAAAGATCATCCACAATGGATGGACAACTTTGACATAGAATTCTCAGTCACACACAAAGAGCTTGACTTCTCTCATTTGCTGGTTAGTTTCTCTAGCCTGAAACCATTGAAGCTAATGCCTTTACTAGTCGAGTTTGTGCACAATTTACCAATTTCCTAATTGCTAAAAGATCATCCACAATGTATGCTCATTTCTGACTCTTGAAGTTTCCCCACAAATTCAACACAACAATCCCATATTAGCAACACTCAACTGATGTCCATGCATATTTTCTGGCAGCCCTATATCCCAGTGCCCGATTAAGGGATTTACATTTCAAATAAGATCGACCATATGAGGAATTTAAGGGCACTTTCAAATAAATGTAGACCCACGGTATTTATTTTAATCATTAAACAAACCTACAAATTAATTACCCAAAACACTCAAGAATTTCAGTTTATGGCAGGAAATATATATTTTGGGTTCCAATTCACGAGTGCGTGGACGACGACCAAACCCAATGCCATGTTGCTCTCTGTTCGAGTTAAACATTTGTAAATCCACCCCCGCCCCCACCGTTCTCCCTCTCAACATCTACTCATCGCTAGAGCAAGTAAACGCATCACATAGATCTGATTGAAGAAAATCAATTAATAAAGACAAGTCACAGAAAACGGGTTAATTTTACCTTATTTTGAGGCTATGGGTAGGAGGCAGGATCAATGGGTCGCGCCACAGTTTTGACAGGCAGCGGAGGAGCGGACATACGTTGGAGGTGGAAACGTCTCTTGCAGGGAATCGAGAATTTGGCAGATGACCTGCGTCGGAAAGGCGTGGGAGATGTTGGTTTAGGGGGAGAAAGGGAAATCTGAGGCAGTTAAAACGAAAGGGAACGGGAACAGTGAGAGAGAGATTGAAAATGACCGTTTCCCGTATTTTGTAAAAGTAACGTGTTTTGTATCCAAAACATCCAAAATGTGGTATTACATGTTTTCTATTTTCTGTGTAATTTTATTTTTTGTTTTCAAAAATTCATTTTTAAAAATGAGAAAGAGAACGCGTTTTCAGTTTTTGGGAAAATCGAAAATCGAAAACAGTCAGAAAACAACAAAGAGAACAGGGCCTTAGTGTTCATTTGACTTTGTTTTTCATGAAAATTATTCATTAAAGTGATAATTTTTTTCAAAATTGGTTATAAAATTTGTTTCCATTGCTTAAAAAAAAAAAAAATTTATATATATATACACACACACACATATATAGAATATCATTTTTTTAATCAAAATGTAGTGTTTGTTTAGCTTTGTTTTACATGAAAATTGTCAAATAAATTGAATTTTTTTTTTTACCATTGGTTATAAAATTTGTTCAAAAAAAACAACTGGAAAATGAAAACCCACCTAAAAGGTGGGAAAGCAATTTCAACAAAATCAAAGAAAATGTGCTCGTGTGAGAGAAAGTGAGAAAAAAATTTCCTTGGAAAATTTCTACTATCAAACAAGGAAAAAGCTAGAAAATGAAAAAAGAATTCCTAGTTCTAAAGAAAATTAAGGGTATCAAACAGGCCCTTTGTGAAGTCCAACAGCCATGCCCAGAACTACCAAGTCCACCGTTGATGCAGCCATTCATGGCAAACCAAAATATTACTAGCACGATTCAATCTACACTATGGACTCGAGTAAGGTAGTCCTGGCAGGATTAAATTACACAAACAACAAAACTTAAAAAGTTTTTGTCTCTTCAATAATAGCAAAAACCCATCATATCCAACTAAAGTTTTCAAACTAGTTTAAACATCAAATTTAAGGGGGCTATTGCCCTTTTAACGGTACAGCTTACAGGGATAAATATCCCCCAGAAAACAAATATGGAGGCGCAAATATAAGACCATTTTAGCATCCCAAAGACCAAGAATAGAATCATCAATATGGCCTGAAACGCATAGGACGCCTGAACCTAGGAACCCTCCTGCACAAACAAGAGTTGAAATCAGTATTTTCGGGAAAATAAACCACGAACTTGGAAGATGCTATTCTAATAAAGTAGTTTCTTTGATCCAAGAAACGCCAAAGTGATAATAAATTCCATGGGCACTGATATGAAAATGAAATTTCATGGCAAGTAAATAACTCAATGATCTCCAGCAATGGACAAAAATAAAGCTAATAGGTGTGCTGGCTAAGCAAATCCAAATTACATATGTACAGGTATTTGTATCGACGAGAGCTAAAACTGATATCAAGCAACGTCGAAAATGGCTAGAAATACCAATGAAAATGATATGTTAGAAAGGAAAATTTCTTACTGCTTTCAATTAGATAAAAAGGCCACGTCATATAGAGTGCAGCACCATGCACCCAAAATATTGGGGGAAAACAGCCAAGAAGAAAAGTCGTAGTTTTGAAAACATAGCAAAACCCAGCACAATATCATAATATTCTAAGATAAACAAACAGAAGTAGGAGGTAAACAAACTCTGGTTATATGACTGATAACCCAAGCCCCAAAATGTAAAGAGTGCATTTCTCATCATTTCATCATTATGAGACATAAAGCAATTCCAGGGCTTACCCATAACCATATGGAGCATAGACAGGTGGACCGCCCATGAACGGCCTTCTCGTCCCAAAATATGGGTTGGGACGTCTTCCTCGATATTGCCTCATTCCAGGAACATTAGTCCGCTTAGCAGACACCTGTAAATACCAAAATGTACCAACATGTCAGGAGTTGCAAACATCCACCCACCTCTAAGTTCAAAACAAAAATAAATTCGAGAACCTTCAGTTGACGGCCATGCAACTCTGATTCATTCAGAAGTACAGCATTTTGAACAGCCTCAATTTCCACAAACTCTACATAAGCAAAACCTTTGGGTTGACCATACTTATCTGTCAAAATAGTTACCCTGTTTACTGTTCCACAGGACTGAAAATGCTGCTGCACCTCCTCAGGTGTGCATGCATAGTCCACCTGAATTTGGAAAAGAACATAACCAATGACATTAATTACATATGCAGGTCAGCCAAATCAACAAGTGCACGTGTGCAAGACACACACGGAGGGAGGAGAGAGAGAGAGAGTATGCTTCTTGGTACCACATAAAAGACACAATAAATGGCATAGTGAGAACCTATATATAGATTCAAAAACAAGATTACACTGCTTGAATGATCCTTACTTTTCCTTATCAAACATAATTTTTTCAAGTGGGGTATGGTAGACAATTGCAATGTGGATAAATGTATTTTCTTTTTTGACACATTCCTACAGAAAGTTATGGTATCCAAAAGACAAAGAAAGGATTAGCGACCTTACTTTCAAACTTTACATTTAGCAGGCACGGGAGATAATATAGTATGGAATATTTCCTACATTTAATAAATTTCACTTCAATTAACAAAACTATAAAGATGACAATAATCACAATAGATTAGAAAATGTTGGAATTCAGTGTAGAACTGTCTTGACCAAAATGATTTACAAGGGTTCAGCCTTCCTCTATGAATAAAGAAAATTGGAAAAAATATTAATTTCAAGGACAGCAAGAGCCATGTATTTCCTTTCTAAGTGTTAATAAAGTATATCGTGTACAAGGAAAATATCTTTGACTTGTTCCTTGCTAAAATCAAAAAGTGAATCAAGAATCCATAGTTCCTGGGTCTTCTAACTCAGCTCCTTTTGTCTCTCAGCAAGATCTCAACTTGATAAGAATGAAGAAGCAAATGACAGTATGAGAAGTAGGATTATTCATGTCATCGGTAGAGATCTCTTTGTTGTTTTCATAAGCAATATCATCTCTTTATTACGAATGCAAAGTAGATTGGTTGTGATGGAATTGGCTGGGCACATTGAGGTGGTCCATAGAAAGCAAAGATATTAGAAGGGGAATAAGAACTAAAAAAAAGCGTGAGTGAAAGTGAATTTCACAAATTTACCCAGTCAATATCATGAAAACACCAAACAAAACACACAGAAATTCAAATTGATGTAAATTATAAGATCCTATATCTAGCTATTAGATCTCTTATCTTCTCAAACTAATGCTGGCTCCACACCATTCTACATCTCGTATTCTTGTTACACATATATCTGTGATAGTGAATCAAAGTAACTACTATGTTTGGAAATCACATTAACGAGAAAATACAATTGAGAAAAAATAGGTTTCCAAGAGACAGCCCCATAATAAGTAAAACAAAGAGGAACTCAATATTTATGATGCATTCTCTGACATAAATTTGGTACTGGATACATAGTTGTCCTTCACCACAAGACAAGATGCAAGTACACAAATGCCTAAACTCTAAGGAAGACAGTTACAGACTCCAGCAGCACAAATGAGTCATATCCCACTCAATCAGCCATGTTGCAGATTTGACACATTAAGACCCACTTGGGACAGTTATTACTAGGCGAGAAACTGTAGTACATGTATGGCTTCAAAAGCTACCAGATGACTTACGGTAGAGCAGTCAAGCAGTAAATCCACAGAATTAAAAATATAATACATCAAAATTTTCTGTGACCTGTTGTACATTGAACTGCATTTTTGTCTAGGAAATGCAGTTCCTACCATCCTTTCTTGCAGCAAAGCTATTTGTTATCAGAGGGAAAGCTCGATCATTAATATTAGCAAACTATTTTCCAAGTTCGAATACAGATGTTGCGCCTAGGTCTACTTTCCAAAGACCTGAACATTAAATAATGTTTTACTCTAGTAAAATTAAAGATTATTCTTGCATAATGAAATCAAACCACTGTAAGAGCAAAATGTCCAAATATGCATCCAATGACCGGGAACAACATAAGTAGTAGACATAGAAAAAGAACTCACATTTCCAACATATATTGAACGAGAATCCGCCTCCTCCTTTTCAGCCTGAGCAGCAGAGGAGCCAGCTGAATCTTCTAACATGCCCCCAAAAGAGAAACATTAAATTGTGAGTCACTAGTTTTATGGCATTCAAAATAAATTGTAATTGAAGCGTCCCATGTAACAAAATTAGAGAGTTGAAAGAATTATTTACTAATCGACTGCAAAATAGGCAATTTAACATCCACAAGCAACTATACATTACCTCCAAAAAGGGTAAAAAGGCTTGTAAATCTCAATAGATTTCTTTCAGGCCCAGAATCATTTTAAAATTCTAATCGACTGCAAAATAGGTAATTTAACATCCACAAGCGACCTCCAAAAATGGTAAAAAAAGCTTCTAAAACTCAATAAATTTTTTTCATGCCCAGAATCCTTCTAAAATTCTAAAATTTAAGATCTAGGGTTTTCCCTTTTCTTTTCTCATTCCTATTGTTCTGATACAGGGGTTGGTTTCATCCGACGATTGATTTCTTCATGAAATTGATAACGAAAAATTTTGCAAAAAAATTAAAAGGGAACAGAAAAATAAGAATACTTTTGAATCTTGAGTTGCACCACGAAAATGGACGACGTTGAGCCTTCATGATTTCTTCTCACATGGCAATGGCCATCCACTCAGTCGGGTAATTTATAAATGAAATGTTTTAAAGATAAGAAATGCGAGAGCGAAATCTGAGTAGGATTGTAATCAGATTTTTAGTAGCGTTAATTTCAATTGAATCCAACTTAGAGATTTCTTTATTCAATATTTTTGACATGATTTTGGGATCCGTTACAATTTGAATGGGTCCATCTAATGGACTTTTAGCCAGCTAGAGTGAAATTTGAGTTGGATTCAATTGAAATTATCATGACAAAAATATGATTCAACTAATCCAACTCAGATTTCACTCTCACATTCTCATATCTACAATATCTTCCAACATTATATGCATTTTATATATAAATTGCCTGATCAAATAGAATGACACTTATCTTATAAAGCTAAAAATTATGAACTTGAGAAGGCAACAAGTCAAGAACGAGCAATATTGTTATGATGTGGGGGTTGATTTCATCTTATGATTGATTTCTTTTTTAAATTGGATGCGGTGAATTACAATTTTGAATCTTCATGACTTGTTGCCTTCTTACATTTACAACTTTTAACTTTATAAATTAAATATCATCCTACTCTATTAGGCAATTTATAAATCTTTATAAATAAAATGCTTACAATGATAAAACATATAGTAGATAAGAAAAACGAAAGTGAAATCTTAGTTTGATTGTTCGAATTAAATTTCTTATCACAATAATTTCACTCAAATTCAACTCAGATTTCACTTTAACGGGCTAAAAGACCACAAGATGAACGCACTCGAATTGTAATTGTCATGACAAAAGATAAAAAACAAAAAATTATGATTTTGCCATCGTTTGGCCCCCATTATTTCCAAAATATATTTTTTCTCTTATTTTCAACAACACGTTTTTCAATAAAAACACGCAAACCCAAAACCTTTACTTAAATTTTAACCACATATTATCCATCAAAATACAATTCCAAAATGTATTTTGAGCAAAAAAAGGGTACTTAAACATGCTCTTTATCTGTGCTTCCCTTACACCATTTATCACCTATCTACTTAATGTTTGTAATGTGAGTTCTACTACACTTTGTATTGCTTCTCAAACCTCATACTAGCAATTTTTGGAAAATAATTCATGGAACAACTCGTCTCTACTCTATCAATGGTTACATTTAACATCTTGACCTATATAGTACATTTACAAGTAATTACTTAAAGCACATGTATGTATATATACTTTTGGGATCAATTAAAATTATAATTCTTATAAATTATCACATAATTCCACTTACCAATACTCCACTAGATGGACCTATTATAATTGTAATCAATGCTAAAAATTATACCAAACAATTTATAAAAAATTATATCCCAACGGTTTTACCTTTTCTCCATCAAACCACTATGCCAATAACATATCTACTTCATACTTGCAATGTAAATTCTCCTACATTTTTATTCTCTTAACAAAGATAGCTTACTACGAACTTTGCCAAATAATTCACAAGACAACTCATCTCCTCACAATCAAACATTACAATTAGATATTTATCTATATGAGCACTTTTGATATCAGTTACAATTATAACGATTGATGAAGCAGGGTCGAGTTATCTCACGGATTATTTTTCAAATGTTCCTAGCACGGGGTGTTTGTTGAGAATTAATACAAAGGGCAACATGACTCACATTACAAGTGTGAAAAGGGTGCAAGGGAGTGAAGATAAACCACTAATGTTATACATTTTATTCAACTATTTGGCATGATTTTGAGATAGTTAGGTCGACCTAGGGGACTATTAACAAGCAAGAGCTAGACAATCCAACTCATATTTCATTCTCGCATTCTCATATCTACAATATCATTCAACTCGTAAGCATCTTATTTATATTTTCCTAAATGACAATTACCATTTTAAGTTAACCCCTTTATTTAATTTTTTAAGTGAGATTTATAGGCAACCACTTTTCCTATCTATGTGTACACGAGGGTAAGCTTGCACGTCCATGTAATGGTGTGAGAGAGCAAAGATTAAACCATCAAAATTATACTGATTAAGTTATTTGGTATGCTTTGGGGATCAATTACAATTATACATTCCGTAAATTATTGTGATAATTCCACTTGCCAATATCCACTAAATAGACCCGTTAGAATTGTAATCGATATCAAAAGCATATCAAACAACTTTGTGAAAAAAAAGTATAACCTGACGCATAACTAGATGACCTATTATAGTTGTAACTCATCTCAAAACATACAGACAATTTAATGAAAAATGTATAACTCTAAAGTTCAATCTTCGCTCCCTCACACTATTATTCTAACATTTCTACTTCATGAGTGCAAACTAACTGCCTCTATGGAAGAGGTTGACTTTCTACCACCCGGGGGTCGTATAGATCGAAATCCGGAGCTTGAATCCTACTATACTTTTTAGTGCTTCTCAACAAACATCTCATACCATGAACACTTGGCAAATAATTCATAAGACATCTCCTCTCCACTCCATCAGGCATTACATTTAGTACATATATACATATACATTTACTACTTAAAAGCATTCAGAGAGATAAGTGAAAAGAGAAGGAAAAAAATGTGGGGAGAGATGGAACAATGAGAAAGGAAGAGAAAGAGACGGAGGCAAGGAGGGAGGGAGATGGAGAGATAAAACATGATCCTCCCAATGTGAGAGAGGTTGGAGCATAAGGGGAAGCAAGAACAAGAACAAGAACATAAAGTTTATGGAGGAAAAATAGCAACCAAGAGTATATAGAAGGCATTATTAACAGATCACTGGGGTGACGGAGTCACGGAGATATGGTCTCCAAAGTTGAGGTTTCTTTCCTTTTTCGCTCTATATGCATAATACTTATGGGCGCATACATTTCAAGAATGGTTGATAGCATATAGTTTTTACTTTTTATTTATACACCTATATTTACACTTAATGTCAGGACTCAGGCGGATAACAAATGAGTTAAGAAAAATAAAATTGGAAGTAGATTGATTATTAAAACCTCATTAATTTCGTCACTCTAAATGTATATTTAAGAGACGATGATGTTAAGAAAGTAGTATTTTTAATTCAGTTTCTCAGTAAATAGATCATCATCAAGTGTCATTATTGGTTTATCGATTGGTTAGCTTCAAAATTAAGTTTAGGTGGGGCCATGGTTACACATTTATTACTTAGATAAATTTCCTTCCATAGATCTAGTTTCTATGAGACTACTCAAAGGTAGCTCCAATATAACCTAGAGGTCACGGAGTTGAATAGAAGAAGTCCCCTTGTTTCAAAAGGTCTCTGTACTTCTAACCACCACAAACCCTGCAGTAGCAGGCTCCTCGTGCACTGAAATGAAAGAAGATCTAGTTCCCATGGAAGACAAATAACCTCCTAGTAACAACTACGCAAGGCCTACGTACAAACCATTAAGGTCCAACGTCCTTCTTTTCAGTGGCAGCTCAAGATTCTTTTCCTGATCACCCTTATATTACCTTACCGGGGTGTGCCCCCTCCCTGGCCCCCAGGGGTAGGAAAGGGGGGGGGGGGGTGGTGGAAGCAATTCAGAAGCATGAAAGCCTTGAGGTCATTCAAACAAAATTTATCCCTATTCATCTAAAAGACTTAAACCACTGGAATCTGCACATATCACGAAATAAACCCATCGTAGGCAATTTGGTTAAAAAGCAAACCAAGCCAAAGTCCAGATTTTAAAAACATATCTATATACAAAATCAAATATAGGAACAAGTGCTTAGAGTGAGTAATAAAAAGACCTTGAGCCCCGCCCGTCTCTTTCTCCACCTTGGCCTGCATATCTCGCAGTGCCCCTGCTTCTTCTTCAATCTCCTGCAATCTCTTCTTCATGTCTTCCAACTCCTACAATTTAAAGCCCAAATAAAATCAAACGCCAACACACCTATGCATACAAACATATACATAACAACACACATATATACACGCACATACACATAAACCCAGAAACATACCTTGGCTTTGGAGTCAGCATCGGGTTCAGCCCCAGCATCAGAATCAAAATCAGCCTCCATGTACTCTTCATCAGGTATTTCGCCGTCGTACGCTGTGTCATCTTGTTCGTGCTGTCCCTTTTCCTCCATCTCCCTGTTTCTCTATCTGTAAGTAATTTCTCTCTCTACAGCTGTGTATATATACGCAATTTGTGTATGTATATGTGATGTGATTCTCTATTAAATAGGGGCAAAAGCGTCGCTGCTGAAGCAATGGAAGGGGATTCGAACTGCAAAGGAGAGGAGAAGGGAACAAAAGAATGTGCACTGTTTGGCTAAGCTTAAAAGTTTTTTAAGTGAATGTTAGATTGAAGATTAGTTTTGAAAGCGAAAGTTGAAAATGAATAAATCATTCATATCTGTCTCAATAAGTAATTATTTTATTACTTATAAAAAAGTTAATTATTTTGTTTTAAAATAAAAGTTAGTATCTATGGAAATATCAATCAACGTTACCCATTTTTAACAAGACATGTGTACACGAGAATGATTGGCATCTAAATTTTTACTACATTCAATTGTGAGCAGCGGGGTGCATATGCCAAATATGGACTTCACAATTGATTGGTAAAATAGATGGAATTTTTATACTACGACTCTACGGGTGTTCTTTTAATTCATACATGTTAATTAAGAGAGACTAATTCAAATCCAAAGTCGTTTATCAAATGGCACGTATCGAATGAATTTATCAAATGTGTTATGGTTATACACATGCAAATATGGTGATGAAAAAGTATAACATGATTGCATTGTAGACTAATATACTACTTTCTAGTGATGAAATCTGACTGTAGAACATGACATAAATTACAGAACCCAAAATTCAAGGACCCTAATTCGATGGAATCTCTCTCTCTCTCTCTCTCTGTGTTCGATCTACAAAGCTATAAATTCAACGAGTATACTATTTTTTTTAAAAAATTCTGTTGATTAGGGTTTGAGAAGAAGAAGAAGAAGTGAAGACAGGCAAGCAATCTCATGGACGTAGATAGCCTTAGTTTTGGGGGTGAGGATAAGAACCTACACATGACTGGCAATCAGTGATTTTCCCATGTATTTCAACAGATTAGTGGCTCTTCTCATTTTTTTCTTAATTGAAGGTCGGACTTTAACTTTCCTTTTTAAGTTCTTAAATTTAAGTTTTTATTATCGATAAGGTGATTTCCAGAAAAAATAATAATAATAAATTCTCTCTCTTTTTAGTAATGTGCAACTCAATCCAATCCCATATTAACCGTGTCTGGAATAAATTATATACAAAATTATCTTTGTTCATAAAGTTGCAAATTATTTTGTAGAGTTGATATGATATACAAGCTAGGATCTAACTATGTTTGGTAGAATATTTTGTAGATTATAAATTGTGAGTCGTGGAATATGTAGATAATAGACAGTTCGAGTAATAGTTGTAAATTTCACGAAATGTTTAAATTATACATATATTTTGATCAACGTAATTTTTTATTTAAATTTTATCAAACATGTGCTTGAGAAGGCCAAAATGACTTAAAAGATGCCAAATATGAGAAGGTGTGTGTAATTATATTACAATTATCTGTTTCTGAATTTAGGTTCAAGAATAATAAGTCATGTTGTATATATCTTTCCGTAATTATGCCTGATAATGCTCTTTATTTGCCACAATAAAGTAAATACCATAAAAAATTTAACCTCAATTCATCGAAATCTAAGTAGATCAAACTCGTATTCTTGAAACCCAGTGGAGCAAAGTTGATTGAACAAACCACACATGCCGTTTAAAGCAAAAATCACACACTTACGTGGATTAGATTCTCAAGCTATTTTTCTTGGCTTATTGGATTCAACCCCTTAATTAGGGTCTATTCAGAGTCTGTTTGACGTGGCTTTTGAAAAGTCAAAGTCAATTTTTGATACTAAGATGTTTAAATAATTTTCTAGAAATCTTGTTTGATTGGTCAAAACAAAAAATCGGGTCATACTTAAAATTTATGCCAAAGTCAGCCTTCAATTTATTTATTTTTTTCTAACAAAAACAAGAGTAGAACACTTGTCAAACATGTCCTCTTAAGGTTCTTGGAAGCCTTTGACAAGCTGATTTTATGTGGAAGAGCACTGGCGAACGTCTTAATTTAACTTGGCAAACAGGATAATGCCCCTTTTTTTAAACCTATCCCAACCACCCAAAACTGCCACCCAAAGACTTGGGAAATTGGATTTCCATATATATGTTGGTATGAATTGCACTGGCATGGGCCGTACTGCAACCAGCAAAAGAACAAATTTACCAGACTATGTACTTGTTCACTTTCACTTAAATCTCCTTCTCATCTTGCTAAATTATCTGTAGGTGGAAAGCAAGTCTATGCAATGTGAAGGAAAAGTTAAAGGGTCTACCCATTTCACCCCATTCTAAGCGTTCTGATGGGAAGAAGCAAAATTATGCGGCGGTGGAGGAAATGCAAGCAACACTGGAGAAAATGCAAAGACAAGAATAAGATAAAGCAGCAAAATGAGATGATTCACCGAACAAAACATTTGGAACATGTGAAACAATTCCCCGATGACCCTCTCAAGAGTTCAGTCCCTGAGGTAATTAGTGATCAGAAAAATGTTTTCATTCATTCTGGTCTGTAAATAAGGCAAATGTGTCAACTAGAAGAGTTAACCGAATATGTTATATGGTAGTATGATGCTGTCTTTGAAGAGATGAAATCAAAGGTTTATCACATTCTGATGTGGTACTGTTGTCCATTTGGTATAACAGCTCCCACCCTGGAAAAAATAGGATGAAGACGACTTTCTTAATGTTACTAACCCATAAGCAGATGCAGATGGAAAGAATCCATAAATGACTGCCACATGGCCAACTTTAACAAGATTTTAACTTCTTTTTCTGCATTAATATAGAGTTGATCCCACCAAATCACCTAGCAGAGTTTTCATATAATGCCATAGATTGGTATAGAAACACCTAATAAACATAAATATTATAGGGAATTTCAGCATATCACCAGCACAGGGACACACGAGTCAGACACATACTCCTACACACAGATTAAGACCACAGTATTCCACGCATGAAAGATATTGAAAATCAGTGGAAATCTTAAAAAACACAAAAGAGATGTTCAAGAACCCAACAACTGCCATTTACTCAGGCTGCTGCTTCCCTTTTCTCAGTTTAGGCACCATCAAATCATCCAAAAACCGAGAACCAACAAATTCTTTCATCATAAAGATTCTTATCACGTCTTCTGGTTTTTGATTGTCAATTGAAGCAACAAGATCAAGAGAGCCTGGTTGCATCTCTTCTCGGTCCATTAATTTTGTCGCACCAGTGAATTGTTTCCCTGGTGCACTGTCCCTACCTTCCAATAGCTTGGGTTTCTCGTGTAAGGTCTCACGTTTTACTTCTTCAATGGTCTTATAAACAATGTTGGAAACTGCAACTCCACCTGCACTCACAAGCAATAATTATGTTTGTAATTTGTAAACATATAAACAGAGAATATAAGTCCCAAAAACATTAGTTATTTAGAAATATTCACGAGGCGTATAGTCAACAATCACGATCAGACGATCAAGTTAGCAACACTCTTAATTTAGCAATGTTAATGATAAATTTTATATCGGCTGTATAAGGGATTGGATTAGTCTTGATAAGATAGGTTGACATTTTAAGATGGAATATGGTACAGTAGTCCATTAGGCTCAGACAAATAATTTGATCAGACTCAAAAATCTAGCATACGAATTTGAAAATTGATCTGTTTAAAAAAGTCACAGGGCTTGTTAAATATAGATCACCATACAAGGAATTAGAATGTAAATATAAAATACTCAATCTTTCCATTTCATTTAAGAATAAAAAAATTAGAAAGCGAAACTGTGGTATATGAGATGGAAGCAAACCGGGAACCAATTTATAACTCTCGTGGAGGGCGTAGAAGCCAGCATTTTTAGCGAATTTTGTAGCAAAGATACCGATCTTGGATTTGGCCTCATCGTCCGGAAGCCACTGTTTGAGCCTCTGGAGGCCGTTTACTCCGACAGTATTATCGATCATGGTGCATGCGTTCTTCACCGGAGCTAAATCTGGTGCATTTCGTTTCACTGCTTCTGTGCTTGAATTGATGAAATCCCAAATTCCCATTTCTCTCTGTAAGCGCGTCAGTGTGAGGAAACTGATTGGAATTTTTAAGTAAAGTAAGCGAAGCAGGGAAGACTTGGAACAGTTTCATTATGTGTACTGTCTTTCGCTCTGCTTGTGATAGCTGTACAGTAACCTTGATTTTTATGAGTTTTTTGACACCCTTTTTTTTTTGGAAAGAATAAATTTTGAAATAATGAAAGAATGTGTGGTTAAAAAGTAAGAAGAATTTTTTGATTTACATATAATATTATTTTATTGATAAAATGTGTGATTGAAATAAAGAATGAAAAATAGAATAGGTATCAAACATGGGGAATATGTTTCTACCGTAAAAATACAATATTCTAAAAAGCAGCGATAAGCTTGAAAAATTAGCAAAACGTTGCTTCGCCCTTTTAATTTTTTTTTTCACGTCTAAGCGGCCTCACGCGAGCTATATAACGCTTTTTACGTTTTTTTTCCTTTTAATTATTAAATAATTTTTA
>CAIGRB010036545.1:15061-33055 GCA_903798255.1 Fraxinus quadrangulata | reverse complement strand
TAAGAATAAAAAATTATCTTTGAACTTATCTGAATAATTTTTTAAAAGTAATTTATCTCGTAAGAACTTTAGAGGAGACTGACTTAAGCTAACTTTTTCGAGACACTTTTCTACAATAAGCAAAAATCCTGCCAAATGGGTCAAAAGAAAATCAACCTAAGTTGGCCACAGAAAATGAGAAATAACTTCACCAGCTAATTTTACAAAGAATGACGTCTTTATTTCATCTCGTCTTCACATTCATATGAAATGTGCTAGTGTGGGTTATGGATGTTGTTCGAATATTGGTAGATTGGACGGGAGAACGGATGAACCGTGACAAAAAAAGTGTAATGGTAAAGGGGAACGAAGTGCTGCTTAAGCACCACGCAACGCATCTGTGCTGCCATATAACTAGCATTGCTCATTAGCAGTGTACCTATGCATTGAGAAGTGAGATGGCACTTGAGTCTCCAATTGATGACATTTTTCAATTTGGTCAATAGAAAATCACATCAAATAGCAGCCCTTCGCATCATCAGACTGTTTCTCCCTACTCCCTGTTTGTTTTTCCCATCTCGATCCCTTGTTAAGAAAATCAAGGCTGGAGAAAACTGGTAAAGCGCAACAAGGTGACAAATAAAACTGTTTCATTGAAAGAATGTGCACTTGAAAAAAAAAAATGAGTCTTGAAGAATCTCTACTGAACATGGGTATAGTAAGTTCTCAGATATCATGCTAATAAGCACATATAGCAGAAGTCAGGAAGCACTACAAACATAGGTAAGAAGTAATTTCAAATAACAACTACTAAAACTTGTTTCAGAAACAGACCAAACCGACTACTTCTTATTATAGCCTTAATCCAAACCTTGCCCGACAATCTCATACAAGCCACAATAAATACTTGTCCCAGAATATGATCACCCACAGAAAAGGTAAAATTTTAAAAAGAGTCCTCAGATTACAACTAACAGAATGACCTTCATTGATGTTCCTCAAATGGGTTTGATCTTGAAGTGTAATGAGATGAGAGAGAACACGAAACATTTCAGATCCTGCAATTATAAAACAGGAAAATGAGCATCCTACATGAAAAGCGGGAGAAACCAAATCTACCACAAAATGGCAGCAATTTTATGGTGGAAAAAGAGTCACGTGGCAATAATTCAGGAACATGAGGATTATGAGAACAATAACACACGTACAGTTAAATGAGAAAAGTAAACAGATTGAAATCAAGAATTTGTCCAAATATTTTGTACAGTATATAGTGGACATCAAAATTCAAACTGAAAAACTAGCACAACTTTTGCCCGTGTTTAAATCACATTCTATGCACGGGGTATAATTGTAGTAAAGACAATCTGGAAAACACATGGCCTCATCCTTTGCACCTCTCTTGATATTCTATGGCTTTAATTCTAACGAAGTTGTCAATCTCTCAGGATTTTCGTTGTTAAAAAGAAATATGAAAATAACTTCTTATTTAGTACTTTTTTTAATTGCATTTGTGACCCCCTCGACAGATTGTTTCTGCATGTATGTAACTGTGTGCTGGTATGTAGGGTAGGGAAAGAGGGGGGAGGACTGGTTGGGTGTGGATTTTTCACCGACTTACCGATCTAGTTAAGGCTAAAAAGCAGGTTAAAGTATAAAAAAAATAAAAATGATATAAATCCACAGCTAGCAGATTCCCCAAGTATAGAACAAAATCTCACGTTAGCTTGTCATTCTCAATTGTAATGTAATAAATGACCGAGTCACAACTTAATTCAAATAACGGATCAATGAATTGAAGAAATTTTGACATCAAAAGAAACTTGTCAGATGCCAAACAGAAGACCAATGGATACTCCCAGAAACACAAAAAGCAAGTTATTCGCACAAAATTTTGGAAAATAGTTTAGCTCATTCAATATAAAGTTCAAGTAAGAATGCCAAACCACATTGAGTCCATGGTCCAGAAGTTCAATTCTGTTCTTAAAGAGCCAAAAGCATATTGTTAGTTCATGCAGACGAATTGATTATAAATTAAGCTTCCTCCAAGTTCCTTCTTCTGCATCTATCATCTTTTCCTTCTAATGGAAACAGTTAATTACTTCTTCATTTATTTCCTCTCTTACTCATTGATCCTCTTAGTATTACATATCTTGAAAAGATTCCACATTCTGTACTCTGAAAGGTGAAAGATCGTAACAAAGCATCACTTTGAGACACAGCCCAAATGCATATATCCATCACTTATTTGTAGTAAAGCTATCCATTCCATATAACACAAACATCTAAATAACTAACATGGTCTTGCATTCAACCATTCCCTCGAGACAGGTAAAAGAATCTTCAGATTTATTTCTTCACCTATTTATATCTTCACAGAATCAAGCAGTCTAAACATGAAGGAATCGAGAAACATTTCCTGAAAACATACCTCAACACCAACTAAGTGCCTCCAGTAAAAACAAAACAAGCAACCCAAAAGACAACTGCTCATTTGGTTTCCAATTTTTTCATATAAATATATATTAGTCTAAAACCTCTCTAACCTTTCGCTTATACTTCTCCTATATTACAATCAGACATCCTTCTTTACAGAGCGTTAGCGATCCTGATCCATATCCAGCATCATGAAAAATAAAAGGACAAGCCATTGTTTACAAATATTTCTGCCTTTTTTACACAAAAGATGACATTCAAGCAATTCAAGGTCCAAACGACACTTAGTTTTTGCTTTGTAATTCTTCTAGAGTGCATAAAGAGCCCACGTTGGGCATTTTAGAACAAAGGTATGGAAGACATGCACAATATTTGCAATAATCATAAATACAAAGTACATATATTTTTACTTTGTTCAGTGACTAAGATTCTAATATGCATTTTGAATCATTCTCCTTGTGTTAGATGCCTCTCACAAATATGCAAAATTTGAGATCTGATGAATCCTATGTAGACATATAACTGCACTAAATATTCATGCTCAAGTATAGTTTGGACGCTCAAACAAGAGAGAAAGATGCCTCACAAAAACAGTCTATTTACAATTTAGTCACTATGTACTGACCCCAAGCTTTTGTGCACGTGAGAGACTTCAAATTATTCAATTTTCTAACTACTCGACGAGATTTACCAAGTTCACTAACACCTCCCTCAGCCCCACAAGAAAAAAAAGAGCCATCTCAATAATTAATGAATAATAGACTATTGCAAGCAAACTCAACTACTAGTAGAGCAGTAAATGCTAAATCTTCATCTGTTCATTGGAAGCCTCTATTCATAAAACAAAATATAAGACCAAATAACCACCATTCATATGCATAAACTACATTCACCATCCAAATCTCTAATAGTATGCCTCAACACAAACCAAAATAGAGAGAAAAGAAAGAAAATTTCATGACAGGTATAACTAAATTCAATTCATAATTAAAAAGTAAACACAAAAAAATGGAAATGTACAAACCTGAACCAGATAGTAAAAGATGCGGAGGCCTTCGGGATCCTTGCTTGTCTGCACATCCATGAGGGAACCAATCTTCGAAGTCGTAAACGAGATGTGCTCGTTCCCCATTACAATCTCCAGCTCTTGCCTCCCTACACGGTCAGGCTCCGGCCAATTATTATCATCCTCCTTCATTATCTGTGTTGAAATCAAGTAATGATTGGGGTCAAGATTAGGAATTAATGGAGATAATTTATCTTTCCATGTGTGAAATATTATAATCTTTCAGATTGTAAAATTATTTCTTTCCTTATATTTCTCATTTCCTTGTACTATAAGTGGGCGTATTGAGTTGTAAATTAATAAGAAGCAAGAATAGAAATCAATTTCTCTTCAAAAACACATTTTCATTCTTACTTCTATATGGTAGATTAATATTCCCCATCTTCATATTATAGATGTTTTTCTCTTCATGGTATCAGAGCCGTGAGTTTTTCTAACCTAGCAAAATCATGTCGGAAGCCCCCGCCAACAACAGAGAATCTACAACCTCTGACTCTCGCAACGGCGAGTCTAAAGGTGCCTCTACCATAGGTTAGGGGAAAAATTCACCTTTTCAATTAACAGTTGAAAAACTGAACGGGAAGAATTTTCGCGAATGGGCACAGTTGATCAAACTGATGATTGATGGAAAAGGAAAATTAGGTTACCTCACGTGTGAAACAACGAAGCTAGCCTCAACCAACACCGTCTCTCTTCAAAAATGGAAGTCAGAGAATTCCATGATGACTACTTGGCTAGTAAACTCGATGAAACCATCTATTGGAAAGACATACCTCTTTCCACTGACGGCGAACGACGCGTGGGATGCAGTGAAGGAGACATACTCAGATTCTGAAAATTCGTCCTAGATTTTTTAAATCAAAACCAAACTTTGGCAAACTCAACAAGGTGAACATTGCCGTAAATCGGGACATAAAGTAGACACGTGCTGAGAGTTGCATGGAAAACTAGGAAATTGGAAACCGAGACAAAACAAAAATCAGGGCTTCGGTTGACTATCAAGGAGAACAACCCAGGGAGTCCAGTGGCGCCTTCAATCCTGAACAGATGGAACAACTTTACAAATTATTATCCAGCTTTCAACCGCCTATTCAAAACTCCACAAACAATCCATCAAGCTCACTGACTTATAGAGGTAATTTTTTAAGAGCCCTAACATCCACCACAAAGTCTAGTACACCCTGGATCATTGACTCCAGAGCTTCTGATCACATGACGGGCTCTCATAACCTAGAGCATGGTTTGACACTTGACAGATTTGCTAAAGTATTGAAAAACCAAGGATATTGTCAAAGACAATCAGATCACACTATGTTCCTTCGACTATTTGAGGACGGCACTAAACGATTCTAATCGTATATGTTGATCATTACATTATTTAAACAGGAGACAATATAGTAGAGATGGAAAGATTAAAGAAGAGCCTTGCCACTGAATTTGAAGTAAAGGATCTGGGGCTAATGCGACACTTCCTACGAATGGAAATTGCTAGGTCGAAATGAGGCATCAATATATCACAATGAAAATATGACCTTGATCTTCTCACCGAGACTGGTATGCTAGGATGCAAACCAAGTGATACTTTTGTTGATGTGGGAAAGAAAACTGAAGATGAAGACAATCCAGTAGAAATTGATAGATATCAAAGATTGGTTGGACAATTGATCTACTTGTCTCATACTAGACCTGAAATAGCATTTGCAGTCAATCTAGCAAGCCAGCATATGCATTCTCTAAAAGAAAGTCACCTAGAAGCCATCTATAAGATACTCATATATCTCAATGGCTCACTTGAAAAATGATTATTCTTCAAAAGGGGTGAAAGAAAAAAAATTGAGATATTCACAGACGCGGATTGGGCAGGATCGATAGACAATAGGAGGTCTACTACAGGTCATTGCACATTTGTATGAGGAAATCTGGTAACTTGGAGAAGTAAGAAACATAATGTAGTGGCCATAAGTAGTGCTGAAGCTGAGTTCAAAGCAGTTGCACAAAGAATTTGTGAAGGACTGTGGTTGAAGAAATTTTTGGAAGAACACATCACAATTAAGTTACCACTTAAACTTTATTGTGATAATAAAGCAGCAATTAACATTTTCCTTAATCCAGTTCAGCATGACTGAACTAAACATGTAGAGGTGAACAGACATTTTATTAAAGAGAATGTGGAAAAAAGAACTATTTGTATAACCTATGTTCCCACACAAGCACAAACAGCAGATATCTTCACCAAAGGACTATCGAGACAGAGATTCAATGATTTCATCTTCAAGTTGGATATGATCAATATTTACGATCCAACTTGAGGGAAAGTGTTGAAATCATGTATGATTGGGGTCAAGATTAGGAATGATTGGAGATAATTTATCTTTCTATGTGTGAAATATTGTAATCTTTTAGATTGTAGAATTATTTATTTCCTTATATTTCTCCTTTCCTTGTACTATAAGTGGGTGTATTGAGTTGTAAATTAATAAGAAGAAATATTCAATTTTCTCTTCATTCTGCCACCCAATATACAACTGTTATTTTCCACGAAAACCCTATTATTCGAAAAAAAACCAAAAAGTAGCAAAAAATATCCTCCACTACCAACTAACAACATTACAATGTTATCGGGACAAAATCCTTAAAACCCTAATGGTAAAAAATGATTCCAGAAGATTGGAAATTCAAAAGGCAAGGCGGCTTACCTCGGAATCGGAGACAATGCGGCGGCACTCCTTGAGGACGGAAGGGGTCACAGAAACCTCCTTACGGATCATTGTGTCGTTCTTGTAGTTGGAGTTATTGGCGTATCGCAGCTTTCCGTCGGGCCGGAACTCAAATTCTAGGAATTCGTGGCCGAACTTTCCCTTGTGCCCCACGTAGTACCGCAGGTAGAACTCGTCGTTCTCCTCTATGCCTGCCATTGGTTGCTTCGAGAGTTTTCTGAGATTTTGAGCAGCGCGCGCTAAAAGAGGATGAATAACAGTTCTTTGAGAATCCAGATCAAACTCTAGAGTTAATTAGTGAATGGTTACTCAACTTTGCGGAGTATTACGACTTATGGTGTTTGACCCATTCTTTTTGAGATTTTAACTTTTTTAACTGTGATTGATGGAAAAATATGTGGTAAAAAAATTATGAAAGGTTTTAAATTTATGCATAATATTATTTTATTAGAAGAATATATTGTTGAAAAAAAGAAAAAAAAAATGAGAATAGGTGCCAAACATGGCTTAATAATTGAGTTTAAAAATAGGTCTTAATGATCACTGAACATCATCGAGTATTACTACTTTATAATTGAATTTAAAAATATATCATAATAATCACTAAATTATGTAACGTGTTATTCATCCATCACTCAAGTAGAAAATCCATTAATTTCAACAAACGGTGTCGACTTGAGTGATGAATGAGTAACATGGTGCATAGTTCAGTGTATGTTAAAATACATTTTTAAATTCATTTATAAAGTATTAATATTTGAAAAGTTCAATGACCATTAAGATACATTTTTTAAGTTCAATTATTAAGTAATAATATTTAATAAAATTTAGTAGCCATTAAAATATATTTTTAAATTCAATTACTATGTCCCTCAAATCAAACCCTGTAAAAGAAGAAATCAAATAAAATGAAGTGGAAAAAAAAGGAAACAGAAAATCAAAGACTCGAAGAAAAATAGATTTTTTGTGGATGTTCATTCTAAAATGAATAGATGACATGAGTCATCAATTAAAAGTTTTGATATCCAAATGAAAGATAGTATGATGCTAAATTAGTTTTGAACAATTTGCGGAGTCATATCTCCTTCACTGACAACTACTGATTCATTCACTTAAATTATCGGATTGTTAAGTTCACTGGCCATTTTTTTGTTGCTATTTTCAATTTTTTATTTATTGTCGTGCTTCCCTTTTGCCCACGGTGAAAATTATGCCTTTGTTTGAGCATCATTATTTAGCAAAGAATGCATTTTTGAATAATAAAATGATGGGAAATTTGTGATTAAAAAATAAGAAAAAAATTTGAATTTACGTGTAATATTATTTTATTAAAAAATATGTGATTGAAAAGAAGAGAAAGGAAAATGTATTTTGAAAATAATGCGGATCAAACAAACTCATTTTTTGATCAATTGGTATGAGTTCACTGATCTCGAACTTCACATAAAAAGATTGATAGAGAGAGTTGGAACATTGAAAAAATTTGACAGAGAAAAATTAAATAAAAGTACAAAAATGTTTCAATTAGTGCCAAGGTAACTAAGATTGATTTGATTTTTCATCTTTTTTCCCTTTATTTTTTTTAGTTTCTTATTTCACAAATGTCGATTTGAAGAAAAAATAAATTGTTACTTTTTAATAACTGAATTTGAAAATGTATTTTAATGATAATTGAATTTCACTGAGCGTTACTGCTTCATAACTTAATTTAAAAATATATCTCAACATTCAATGAATTATGTACTGTGTTTCACATTCATCTCTCAAGTCAACATTATTTGTTGAACCTAACGGATTTTACCACTTGAGTGATGGACGGGTAACACAATGTATAGTTTAGTGATTATTAAGATATATTTTAAAATTCAGTTATGAAGTAATAATACTTGAAGAAATTCAGTAATCATTCAGGTATATTTTTAAGTTCAGTTATTAAGTAGTAACACTTGACAAATTTCAATAACCATTCAAATAATTAACCATCTAACTTTAACAAGTTATTTTGTTATTTTTTGTTATTATTTTAATTATTGTAAAATTAGAATAGAAATTTATTTTCTTTAAAACTTAAAAACATAAAAACATAAGTTGTTCTAGACTTAATTACCTAGGGCGTGCTTAGGCTCGTATTAGTTGCCTCTTTTAGTGCCTAGACCCATACTATAGACAATCAAAAAAGAGTTGAATATCATATTAATATGTTGGCCCTCTTCACGCCAAAATTCACCTTGATCTATCTTTCAAAACACTTTCTAGATGTACTTTAAAGTTTAAACGATGAAGAGCGTAAGTACAAGTATTAGGAACAAATTCACAATACATTAAAAATATACTTGCTTTTAAACATTTTTATGCTCTAATATTTCTTTTGACTTTTTTGAATTTTAATTTTTACATACATTCCACCATCAGGTTTCACCATCATCACCACTGTTTGTAACACA
The DNA here is from genome assembly GCA_903798255.1 of Fraxinus quadrangulata. Taxonomy (NCBI): domain Eukaryota; kingdom Viridiplantae; phylum Streptophyta; class Magnoliopsida; order Lamiales; family Oleaceae; genus Fraxinus; species Fraxinus quadrangulata. The sequence continues at coordinate 24,413 of CAIGRB010036545.1, read as the reverse complement.
GTGTGTTACACATTTTGTTGCCAATTTTCATCTTTATTGTTGCAGTCACCATCATCGTCACTTGCAATATTAAGTGTCATGCTAATATCGTCGATGATTCCACCATTTGAAAACCTAATTGTAATGCCGCCACCACTGAACTTATTATCTATAACGTGCATTGTTACATCAATCCCTCTATTTCCATCGCCATAACCATCACCATTGCCAATGCCGCCACAAACAATTACATTCTTTGATAAATAAAAAAAAGATTTGCCTTTCATAAATTTTAGACATTAATCCAAGTAACAAATAAAACTTTCTTCTTCTTCTCCTCCTTTTTTGATAACAGTATGTGACCCAATATCGTGATAGAATATGAAAAAAAATATATATAAAATTATTCATCTACTCCAACAAATTCCTTGACCCTATGCTAAAATAACTCGATGCACTATCGTCGTTGTAGCCATTGTTTGTTTAACTCTTCTAACCTATCAAGTAAACACTTGAACTGTAATTTGAAAATATTTATACATAACTCAATCGTAAATTGTAAAAATAAAGAAGCCTAATTTCTCCCTCACCCTTAGCAAAAAATAAAATAAAATAAAAATTACAATAATGTAACTCTAAATCAATGAAAAACTGGTATTTCTTCAATTAGCATTCACTTCTACTAACAAAATTAAACTATGTAAACATGGAACAGTGATGAAGAGGCACCAACTACAATGGTATCTGTTGTGATGGTAATATAACGATCCTAAATCTAATGAAGTTTGTTAATTGGGACTAATTGTACACCTTATGAAAGATCGAGGATCAATTTACTCTTTTGCAAGTTGAAAACTGCCTGAAACTCGAACAAATTTTTGGATACTAGTAGTGCAAAATTTTCAATTCACTTTCTCATCTTCACCTCCTTCCCCAACCCCAACCCCTCGTCTCCAAGCCCCTATCCCGAACCCTTGCTCCCACTTATTGGTTATTAAATCACCCCCATCTCGCACTCACCTACAATTGCAACCTTCCGTCCCCTCAGCACATTTCATCTCATATCCTTCCTATATCACGTCATCTCACGCCCTGTCCCACTCACTCCCATTTCTTTTCCTTGAGAATCTCGAGCTTAGAAGTAAACAAGTAAAAAGAAAAACATGGGGTATAAAAACCATGGCCTGTGTGAGCCAGTTCAAATGAACCAATAATTTTTAAAAAATTATTATTAGAAAATATATAAAAAAAAAATTCCATTAAAATTGAATTTTAGCCGTCAAACACGCTCACAACAAGTTGCACCTTGTTGATTCATTTCACTTTACAAATTTGATGTGCAAGACTTGAATCTTGCAGAAATTAAGGAACTTCCTTTTTGAAAAAAAGGGTTATCGATATCTATGGACTGAGATTCTTCCTTTGCATACTTGATCTCGAAAACTGGACTGCTTCTTCGAATTTCAATTCAAACTTTATAATTTGTACATTATTCGTCCAAGTTCCTGGAAAATATAGAGACTTGTAAAAATGAAGTCCCGTGGACAAAATGGAACCGGATTAATGAATAAAACCAATCCACTTCCTTTTAAAAATAAATTGTATTATTAATGTTTTCATGCTTTTTCGGCTATAAAAGTGCTTATTATTCTAAATACGCGTTAACTCAATTAGATTTATACAAATTATGATTTAATCTAGAGATTATAAAAAATATTTTTGGAATTGAATTAAAATTTGGTTCAATAACTAGACCCCAAAATTAGACTAAAAACGTCCGATTCTCGAATTTAAGATTCAAATAAGACCAAATATAACTAGATAGATTGTTCACGCCTTCCATTAATTATCATTCATATATTGTTTTATTTGTTAAAAAAGTTTGATTCAATGGTTGCAAAAGATTTATTAAAAAAAATACCGGAAAGGGCCTTGGAACATACAACATTTAATCAAAGAAATCATGCGAATTTCCCACGTTTATCATTCTTGGCTAGCGAGGGGCAAAACATGGATAAGACAACTGTTCTTGGACCAAAGATGTTAGGAGAGAGCTAATTAAAAAACGAAGGGCTATGTTGTTCCGAACTTGTCCTCTTAGGCGTTCTCAATACATTTTTTTTTTTTTTTGTGACATGGGCAAATCACTTTTCATAAGCAAATAGGAAGACACCAAAGTATAATTTATCGAGTTGTCAAAAATTATATTAACATCTTTTCGTTTGCTAAAAGATCGTGTTGATATGTTAAAAACGTACCAAGAGACGTCAAATTTGAGAGCGAATCTGAACTACCAGACGTACCTCAAGAAGATTAATTAGAAGAAACATGAGATAATTTAAAATTCAGTCATGTACCAACAAGAGTATGCATGCATCCTATCATTCTGCCCAACATTTATACCACTAGCTACCCCCTTCTTATCATTCATACAATTTGCTTAAAGTCAAAATTAGACCCGGAACAGCACACAAGATTTCAAATGCATGCTATAGATACACGTACGATGTCGTATCAATGTATATGTACAAACGGTCCATACAAAAAAGTTTATTTTTGGCTTATCTTCATAAGTTATTGTTTCTGTTCGTGTCACCCATTTGGTTAAAATTGATGCTGATGAATATAGTCTCTTTTGTTAAACCGTCTCACTGATATGGCACGAGCATACAATATGGACTGGACAAGGTTCAATTTTGGAGGGTCTTTCTCAAACACAATGCACATCCTTTGAAGGAATGGGTACATTTGTGGCCCAACAATCCATCTGAATACAGGAAATTGGTTTTCAATAAACTATTAAAATCTTATTTCGTTATACTATATGAGGAGTATAGTTACTCTTTGAGTTGCTCACACCCAGACAAATAACCACCACAGCCAACCCAGAATTTTAGTTGCCACTGCCCAAATGACTTTTTGTTTAAAACCGCTGGATCTAATGTAATCTGTATCTAACTAATAGTTCAAATTCATTGTCTCCAGTCCCTTTTTGATCATCAACTATCTATACATTTATGACAAGTTTAGACACCAAAGTTACATAGACAGTGACAAATATGTTTCTAGTTGACAATAAATCATTTTTTAAACCAATTTTGGGAGCGAACATGAGTTATATTTCATTATTGTGAAATTACGATTGACACGGATTTTTTCAAATATTCATGCGTGTAATATAACAAGAAAAATTTAAGTGACACAGAAAAATTCACCAGTGTCAAGTAGTTTGATAGAAAAAAGTTACATGTGATAATATCTAGTAAAGATTAAATTTAAATAGATATATATATGCCATCAATAACAATTAAACCACCAGATGAGATGAGATGAGAAGAGGAAAAATATAAAATGTTATAATTATTTATTAGGCAAGCTGAAGGTATGTTGACAGGTGTTTCTCCACCAATCCAACATGTGTCAAACCAACCCTAAAAAGAGCAGATCATACATTTTATCCAGATTTCTATAGAAATGATTCTTACACATTTGGATTTAGTCCAAAAATACATATAAGCCTAATGTCTACCACATATTTCCCAAAGGAATTGGCAACAAACACAAGAACAGTCAACATCCATAACAATCTTTCACTGATTTCGGCTATCAACTGGTGTTCTCTCTCTCCCTCTTTCAATTTTCTTGTCACTCTTTCAAACCAATTTTCCCCATTCTTGATAGCATTGGAAACAAGAAAACAATTAGCTGCCTCGTTCGCAATAATTTAGGGCCGTTTCATAAAAAAAAATGTATAGATCAGCAAGCACGAATCGAGTTACAGATGATCGCTACAATTACCATTTATCCCCTTCCCCAAGCTCTTCAAAGGGTTCATCTCCGGCTTTAAGAGCACTATCACTGGAAACTAGTGAGCTGCCTGTGTATGAACCACTCTCTGAGGCAGCTAAGAAGGAGAGGGCTCGTGCCAAGTTTGCAGAAAACGCCATTCATATCATACCTGTTGTGCTTCTCTTGTGTGCATTCATTCTCTGGTTCTTTTCTAATCCAGGTAATTTAAAGTTTTCTCTAAATTTCTTTTCTAAGGCTTATGATATTATTTTGTTCACTACGCAAATAATAGGGTTTCCAAAAATCCATCCCAAGGGATAAATTGTTCTCATGAATATCATATCTCACCTAAAAGCTTAAATTGTTAGAATAAATAACAGTTTCAATATATAATGAAGTTAAATGTACCCGTGATAGATTATTTTTACTTTGGACCACAGACATTGACGTACCCGTGAAAGAAAATGCCATTGCTGCGAAAATCGAAGGCTTGACACTTGAAGGGGAGGTTGATAGTGATGGTACAGGTCAATTGCCTATGGAGTTGGGGGATTTTGATTCAGCAAAGATAGAAGATAGTAAAAAATCCATTTCAGACATTATCAGATCATTATGAGGCTTATGCATTTTCTCCTTTCAGCACTATAAATTAATTCCCATTTATTGCTCTGTTTAGCTTCCATTGTAATAGAATTCCAGTGATGCTGATACAGATTTTGTAATAGATTTCCATAACATGCCCCATTTTTATGCATGCTGTCCTTTTTTTTTTTTTTCACATTTCATAACAAAATAAATCACATCATTTGCTCTGGTCTCCTTTTTAAATATCTTACGAAAATAAAGCGCAAAAAGATTGTGTTAAGGGTCAAAATGTGGACTCAATTAAAATTTTGTGTTAGATCAACCTACACGTCCAATAAGAGTAACCTAAAACCACACAAGAATCGGCAAAAAAATCAAGGGTAGAAGCTCATAATACTTGAGTCACTTTGTTGTTCAACTATTGAATTTTTTTAGTTACCTTGTTGGTGCATTTTAATATTAAAAATTCATTCATTATATATATATATATATAGATAGATTTTTAGGTTTTGGGTTGGAGGTTTGAAAAATGGAAGGTGAAAGAGTTCATCTGTTTATGACACCTTTTTATTTTGGGTAGTCTATTTTTATCTATAAATATGACTATTTCTTTGTCATTCATCATCATCATCATCACTACAACAATTATGATTCTTCTAATTTTTCTCCTTACGTTATTACTCATTTTCCTTGAGAGATTATTAAGCAAAGAATGATGTTTCTTTTAGTGGATCTTTGAGCTCAACTACTTGTGCAGAGTTTGTTTGAACCATACGATGAATAGTCGGGTTGTTGTAACCTAAAGGGGACAACTCATAGAGAAGTTTTATTGCACCGTGTTTTAGGCCTTGCAATCGTAAAGGGCTTGAATAAAGAGATCGAGATATCTGTGCTTCAGTTCATTCGATTTTGTCATCTTCCTATTCATTTTGCAACCTCATTTTTTATTATTAAAACTTCACCAACTATTTTAAGGAGAATTCGAACAAATGGAGTTAGCACCTAAGAAGCCTGTTGACAACGTCGGAGATCTTAACAAGCCCTTTCGTTTTAAGAGAGCTCATTTTAAGCGATGGAAGAGTAAAATCCTATTTTACCTCAGTCTTCTCAAAGTCTCCTACATCCTCACTAAGAAGAATCCAAACAGGGTCACTACTGACAATATGAACAAAGAGGAACTTCAAGCTCATCAAGGGAAGGTAGAAAAATATAATAGAGATGAGTATAATTGTCGGTGTTATATCTTGAACTGCCTAGTGGATAATTTTTATGATTATTACAATATTATTTACTCCTCTGCAAAGAAAATGTGGAAAACTTTACAGAATAAATATGATACTGGGGAAGCTGATGCAAAAAAAAAAAATGCTGCTAGTTGCTTCTTTCACTATCAAATGGTGGATGGAAAATTTGTGGCAGAACAAGAGTATGATTCTATTACTTTAATTCTTCTGTTTAGTCTTTGAGAATAATTCATAAGACTACTTCACTATATTCACCTGCATCAAGTACTTCTTCAAATCTTTGGGATGAAATAATTTTAACTGCATGTAATGTGCTGTCGTGCTGAATAGGGTGCCATACAAGAAAATAAAAATCACACATTTTGAGCTGTGGAAAAATATAAGCCGTACTTCAGATTTTTAAGGTTTGTGGTGTTTAGATTTTGTAAGGCTAACAGATTCTAAAATACAAAAAATGGGTGTTAGAACTATCACTTATATTATTTTTTAATATGTAGTAAATTGTATAGTCTACAGATTTTTAGATATTGAAAATAATAGTATTTTTGAGTCAAGTGATGCTATTTTTCACTAAGATAAATTTCCTTTCAAAACCCAACCATAATGGGGGTGAAGAATTAAGTCAAAATATTTTATCGCAACCAAATTCTTCTACACTTTTTTCAAACCAAGAAAATTTTCAAATTGAACCCAGAAGGAGTTAAAAAAGCTAGAGATGAAAAAGATTTTGACCTTGACTAGCATGTTTTCAATACTGAGACGACCACTTTTTTTACAAGAAGCTTTTACTTCATCTGATACTATATTTTGGAAAGATGCTGTAAATGATAAGATGGATTCTCTAATCTCCAACAACACTTGAAAATTGGTAGAATTACCACCTTATTGTACAACTATTGGTTGCAACTAGGTCCTTAGAAAGAAATATAAACTAGATGGTACAATCGATAAATTCAAAGCTAGACTTGTTGTAAAAGGATTTAAACAAAAATTTACCTTGATTTTTGCGATATTTTTTCGGTAATAATATTGGAATTTATCAGATGGATGTAAAAACTGCATTTTGAATGGAGATCTACATTAGGAAATTTAGTGCATATATTACAGATCTTCTGAAAATTAATATGTCATTGTTAGTCTCTATGTGGATGATTTGTTGATATTTGGTTCAAATTTGTATGTTACAAATGAGACAAAAAGCATGCTTTGCAACCATTTTGATATGAAAGATTTTGGGTAGGCTAATTTCATTTCGGGTATGAAAATCGCAAAAACAGGTTATGACATTTTTCTTGATCAATCACATTATTTTGATAGAATATTAAAAAATATAATTGTTATGATTACAAGCACGACACTACTCCTTTTGATTCTAGAGTTCACTTAATTCCCGTGAATAATGAAAATGATGTGATTAATCAAAAGGAATATGCTAGCATAATTGGAAGCTTGTGTTATACAATTGATTGTGCTAGACCCGACATTGTATATGCAGTAGGAATACTTAGCAGATTTACTAGCAAGCCAGGAAGAGATCATTGACATGCCATAGAGCGTTTAATGAAATATTTATCCACTACAAAAAATTATGGCTTGTTTTTGAAGAATTCAGTGATGCTGATTGGAATACTTGGTTAGGAGATTCTCTCTCTCCCACAAGTCATATTTTTACATTGAGTGGTAGTGCTATTTATTGAAAATCTAAGAAACAAACCATTATTGCTAACTCAACTATGGAAGCTAAACTTATAGCTTTGGCATCTGCAAGTGAGGAAGCAAATTGGTTAAGGGATTTATTACATGAAATTCCATTGTGGGAAAAACCAATTTCATTTGTGTCAATACATTATGATAGCTCTGCAGCAATTGGTAGAATACAAAATCTTTATTATAACGTTAAATCCAGACTTATCGGAGAAAATACAGAATTGTGAGATCTTATCTAAGTAATGGCGTCATAAATGTTGATTACGTGAAATCTTGTAATAATCTTGCAAGTCCATTTTATAAAGGTCTTGTCAAGAGAAATGGTCTGGAGCACATCGAGGGTGATGGAATTGAAGCACATATAAACAAGAGCCACGTATGAGGATACCCAACTCGAAGATTGGAGAGCCTGAGAACTGGGTTCAATGGAAAAAACGAATCATATGGTGGTCACAAGAAATACAATGTCTATTTATTTATCTTATTATTATCATTCATATGGTGTGAGTGCATTTATCATGTAATACTTTTGGAGGATGAGTTCTCTTAAAAAATCTCTTAATGAGAACCATAGCTCTTATGAGTGGGGTGCAAATATTATAGGAGCACTCTTGATAGATTTCATCTATGTGAGCGTGGAGGTGTGGCCGCTTCCTATTAGAATTGGGCGTATTCTCAAATATGCTTATGAAACTGGGATTAGCACAAAGCCGTAATGTGTTGGCTATTAAAACTCATATTAACACTTGGATTGTATGTGTGGATAGTAATTTTTTATTTCCCTTAAGTAGTCACAGTTCAATGCTGAGCACATTATTGTCTCTGGAGTGAAGGCTTCTATTTCACTAAGTGAAGGTTCAATGCAGAGCATACCTTCATGATGCATAATATTCTGTCTTTGCCTTATAATCTTTCTGTTTTACATTAAAATGAGTGGGGGAATGTTGGTGCATTTTAATATTAAAAATTCATTCACTATATTTTCTTTTAATGGGTTTTTAGGTTTTGTGAGTTTGGAAAGTGAAGAGGTTGGAGGTTTGAAAAATAAAAGATGAAAGGGTTCATGTGTTTATGATACCTTTTTATTTTGGGGTGACCTATTTTTACCTATAAATAGTACCATTCCTTGGTCATTCATTACCACCACAACAATCACGATTACTTTAGCTTTTTTCCTTACATTTATCACTCATTTTCCTTCAGAGATTATTGAGCAAAGAAGGGTGTTTCTTTTAGTGGAGCTTTGAGTCGACTACTTGTGCGGAGTTTGTTTGCGCCATACGACGAATAGTTGGGATGTTGTATTTTAGAGGGGACAAGTCATAAAGAAGTTCTATTGCACCGTGTTTTAGGCTTTGCCAACCTCAAAGGGCTTGAATCTCCTTAAAGAGAGTAAAATATCCGCGCCTCAATCTGTCCGATTTCATTATTATCTTCCTATTCATTTTGTAACTCCTTTTTTATTATTATTGAAATTTCACCAACACCTTGTTCGGAGGCCACCATTCGCGTTTAGAGATGACAGATTGAGGACAAACTCGGTAAGTAGTCTTTTTCTAGGGTTCACGTATAGGCTATTTCTAACTATACTATTGTTTCGTCACATTGATCCAAGCTTCGACCTCTTACGCACATGACCCTATTTTGGCATGGGTTGAGGTCTTTCAAACAAATTCGGTAATACCCTTGGCAAATCCTTGTGAATGAGCTTGGACTATGATTTACAAATTCAATGTGGCCCTAATATTCAATCCCGACCTTGGCCCAAGGCAAACTAGGCCATTGTCTTGGGCCTCAAGATCTGAAGGGCCTAAAAAAATAAATTCCAATAGCCTAATAAAAATTTTCCTTTATATTCCTTTTGAGTCGAGCCATTTAGTCATTTAAAAAGCTCAACAAAATAACTAAATGAAACTAAATAAGATGCATAAAGTACTTGGACACTTAACTTACATTTTTTATTTAAGGAATAAAATGGACATACAATTAAACTATTATCTAGTGCTATATCTTTTTCTTTTCTTTCTTTCTACCAAAATTTAGAAAAA
>CAIGRB010036545.1:4307-14935 GCA_903798255.1 Fraxinus quadrangulata | reverse complement strand
TTAAAAATAAATTATTTATTTTAAAAGTGTTCATTTCATTTATATTTAAGAGTCACGTAACAATTTAACGTCTAGGAACTTATAATTATGAGGATTGGCCCTACTAATATTACAAAACTCATTTTAATGATATAATGAGCATAAAACATGGGCTAAATATGAGAATAACGAACTCTCTACACTCTTAGCCAAAAGTGTCACTCGTAGCTATAAATAGAGTATAAATGTCCGCATTGTTGAGCTTCTCCTTTGTAAAAATGGCTACGAATTTTGAACGTCGCTCTGTTCGATCCAGCTACACCAGATTGTGAGCCATTGAAATTCCAGCTTTGTCATAATAGTCTCATGGATGTAGTACACTTGATGCCTAAATCTTCAATGATCCTTTATCTTGAACTCTTCTTATTTGATGAGCTTGAGGTGTCCCATTTTTCTCGATTCCAGGTAGTTGAGGTCATTATTGTCAAAAAAAACCACTCAGAACAATGGTGCCAAACAGACCTTAGACACTATCTTAAGTTACTCTCAAAACATAATTTTTTTAATTTTAAAAATAAGAAAAGGCAAGTTATCCAAGCACATTTTTAGAAAAGATGAGAAGTAACATTTTATTTTTCAATATTTATACATTATTTTAAAACGTACAGATAGTTTATAAGAATACACCATAATTATGATTAGCCCAAGTTTGAGACCCATTTTAGAGGAAAAATGTAGTTTGAAACAGGGTTTTTTTTAAAAAAAAAAATGTGTAGCTAAATGAAAAAAATATTTTTCGATTTAAGTGTAAAATTATTTTATTTAAAATGTGTGACTAAAAATGAGTTTTTGATAAAATTGGGCTCAAATAAAGGCACAATGTCCCCTAATCCAATAACACGTCGTCAATGATGTAAAAGCATAAAAGATGCTATCATTGTTGCTACTATTTGGAAAGTTGAGATTTCATATCAATAAATTAATCGATACTATAAATAAGTATGCGTTTTCAAATCGTGATTAATCTAGTAATCAATCATATTGTTCAAAACTTTCTGTCTAATTATCTTCGTTATCAGTAACGGCATAAACTAATGTAGTGCATTTGCATGATTTGGGACAAACTAGTTCATCACCATCACACCAATATCATGATAAGATTAGATTGGTATAGGGCTAAATATTCAAACCAAAATCAAAGCTTCAATGCTACAAAACCCAAAAAAGAATTGGGTGGCCAATGTAATTTGAGAAAATATCAGGGGCCCTTTCGTCAAACTCCTCACCACCCCTCCACCGTCGGCCATAATAAAGCGTCAAAAAGTGGGATTTCTCATCTTACGTTTTGTTATTTCATCAGATAAACAAAATTTCTTTTATTAACATTCTCTGCTTTAACCTGGTCAACTCCTCTGGCGTCGACTCCATCTAGCAGTCAGAACATCGGCTGTCGGAAGGGGGAATATTCCGGCTCTTCGCTGTTGTATCAGCACGTGGAATCATGAATCCCGAATAGTAAATCGCTCTTCTCTTAACATTCAAAATGGAAGAAAACGAAAGAAATGACATTTTCTAGGGTTTCATAGAATTGCAAATTGTTTTATATTAGATCAATACACGATCAGATCCGCGGCGATTTTAATCCGAAATGTACAGAGGCTGCTTAATTTTGGGTTTGATGTATTATCTTTATATTCGTGAATCTGTTTTTATTGGAATTTAAAGACTGCATATTTGTTTTTGTGGGTTCGTCTTGTTAAATTGACGAAAAATTTCACGATTTTTAGCTGCATTTTTTGCTATTATTTAATGTTTAGTTTTGGGTGTACTGGTTGATGAATTAGTTAAAGCTTCAATTTTTAAAAGCAAAATTTAGAGATTCGATGCCCCTCCATGGGCAAAAGATGTGCAAATTTGAGTCGTCCTTCAAATTATGTGATTATAATTGTTTCTGTGACTTTCAGCTGGGTTAAATAAAGTTGGGTGATTCGGGGAGGTGGGTAATTTGAACCAGCAAGTAATTATCTTTTAAAAACTTATTAATAAACAAAAATGAAATATTAATTTATTGAATTCACCCAGATCGGTTAATATCTCACAAATCCTATTCTCTATGCTTTCTCTGTGATGTAACCAGTACAACTTAATCTAAAGGAATAAACTGAAAACCTAATCTCCTGGGGAATATTATCCGTTAAAACTTGTCTGCCTGATGTGGGAAGTTTTGATACTTTTTTGGCTATATTTGAAAAACCCTACACATTTTTTTCAATCTTTATGACATGGTATATTTTGTTTGACATTTGACTTTGTATCTTCCAGTGACTATTTGTTCAAACTTCTATTGATTGGAGATTCAGGTGTTGGCAAATCATGTCTTCTCCTGAGATTTGCTGTAAGCCTTCATCTGTTTTTTAAATTTGACTGTTTAAATAAATTCTGCAATGCTCTTAGATGTTAATTAGTTGTACCTGCGAAGTTAGTATTTGGGTCTTTACTTTTACTATTGTAGATTCTGTTTCAAACTGAAAATGCCCAATTGAATTTTATTGATCAGCAGGTTGCTATTATTTTCCTCCTATTGATGGTTGAATTTGTTGAATTGAAACAAATGATATAGCTCTCAGATTGATTGCACACATTTTAGTAACTAGTCTTACCCTTTTTTGTAACTCCTATTCTAATTTCCATAGACAGTAATGTGGTGCATGGCATACTATACCACTCTTGGGTAATCAGAGATTGTTGTGATTCCCATTATTAACATCTGACGCTCAGAGCTGATATGATAGCAATAAATCCAGATTTTTCGCCTTTTTATTTTATTTTAATTTTAATTTTTTTAAGTAAAGATTTTTCCTAATTCAGATCCTTGATAATCTTTGTCATCCAGGATGATTCATACCTGGAAAGTTACATTAGCACGATTGGTGTCGACTTTGTGAGTTCTTGAATTTGATTTTGGTTGGTTTTAGTTGGCACAATTTACATTCTGACCATGTTTCTACTTTTTGCAGAAAATACGCACTGTGGAGCAAGATGGAAAGACAATTAAACTTCAGATTGTATTGTTCTCTTATCTTGATTGAATTGATCTTGTGGGCTAGTGCTTGAGTGTTTTGTCACTTTTTGTTACCATTGCTGGTATCACTGGCAAGGAGTTAAATAAAGCTCACTCTTAACTTGGAATGACAAAATTAGATGTATTTAGATGTCTTTGTTTTCCCTTTTGGGATAATTTATTTGATACCTTTGCAATGATTGGGAAAACAATTGGATTTGGTCAATTTTCTGAATGGAAGTGTTCTTTATTTTACATAATATTGCCTAGTCCACGCTAAATTACTAGAAAGCATGCATCAAGAACGATTTACATAGATGTGTTGAGCTACTGGGAAACTGATGTTATTCTTTTCCCTTGTCGTAAACTTTTAGAAGAAAATTCTGAGGTCTTTCAGTCCTAGGCAACTTGCACAATTTGAGCTTTTTATTTTGTAGTAGAAGGAAAAAGGTCAAGAGGCTGAGTGAAAATGGCGAGCAACTGAATAAATTTCTGCCAGCGAAGAAAATTAATTTAACTCAATCATGTCTTTGGTAAAGTGTATATTGACTCTCTTCGTTTTCCAACTGAAATTCTATTATTTATGATCATTTAGAAGATATTAAATATCCTTGAATAAGAAATGGTTCTTTTGTTCAATCAGCTTCGAGTAGGGGTCTGCAGTATGAATGAACTGTACATGTCATGATTTTGTTTGTCTAGTTATCTGATTGGTTGAAGATCTTCATCTACTTGCACTATTGACGATCTGTTTATGAAATTTGAATCATTGTAATACTTGAATGCTGTGCTACTTGCTGATATTATAATTGTTTTTCTTCCCAGTTAATGAAGTGAGCCTTCTTTCACATCTTATTTGTGACTTGCAGTGGGATACTGCTGGACAAGAACGTTTCAGGACGATAACTAGCAGCTACTACCGCGGGGCACACGGCATTATAGTAAGTTTCTTCCAAGTATCTTTAACTCTTGTAGCGACTTGGTTTTCAGGGATGTTTACTTAACTGCCATGTGGAATATTCTCCGCAGATAGTGTACGATGTAACTGACCAGGAAAGCTTTAACAATGTGAAGCAATGGTTAAACGAAATTGATCGCTATGCCAGTGAAAATGTAAACAAAATTCTGGTTGGAAATAAGTGTGACTTGGCTGATAACAGAGCTGTGTCATATGATGCAGCTAAGGTAGCAGTCTAATGATTTTGCCTATTTATAATTGTATCATAGAGACTATTTTCAACTGAAATCGTGCCCTTTTTGCTATTGTAAATAGGCTTTTGCAGATGAAATTGGCATTCCGTTCATGGAAACCAGTGCAAAGAATGCCACCAATGTTGAACAGGCTTTCATGGCAATGGCTGCTGATATTAAGAATAGGTATTCCTTCTTTTTATGTGTATATGTGTGATTTTATCTTGTCGTAATGTTTTAACAGTTAGTAAGAGTTACTTTTAGAATAGAATCTGTATTTACTTAAAAATAAGAAGTAATGTATCCAAACATCTTTTGAAACAAAACATTCTTTAAAAGCAGCTTTTACTCACTTTGAAGCTTATCAGCAAAAACATGCTCTGTATCTCTTTTTAAACATATTATTTTTGACATATCATTCTTTCCCAATAATTGCAGGATGGCAAGTCAGCCTGCATCAAGCAATGCAAAGCCACCAACTGTGCAAATTCGCGGACAACCAGTTGGTCAGAAGAGCGGTTGCTGCTCTTCTTAGTGATCTCACATTGAGTTGAGAGATCACGATCTCACCCTATCTTTCTAATTGTGGAAGACTTATTATATTAGTTCGATTCTTTCAAATCCATTTGGTTTCAAGTCACCTGTACAAATTAAGAAGGGATTATTGCTACTAAATATGTTTGTTTTCTACTTTGCTATTATTGNAATTAAGAAGGGTTTATTGCTACTAGTTATGTTTGTTTTCTACTTTGCTATTTTACCCTATTTCTGTCCAAACTGGTAGAATGTCAAGTCTTCAATTTAATCTGGTTTCAAGGATGGGGCATTTGGAAAGAATAGTGCATTATGGTGGTTTGTGTTTGGATTATAATTCCGTTAAACTTTCAATAAATGATTTATTTTTTCTGTTGGGTGGTACTTTTTGTCGGCTAATCTAAATGGCTGTCAAGAATTGTTGGGATTTCATCTGCTGGCAAAAACACAAAAAAAGAATGGTCTTAGTTATTGTTTGGGAAAAGGCTTACTATTGTGAGATAATATAGAATGAGCATGAGGTGACAACTCCATATTTGCCTCCGTTTATTTTTCAGGAAAAAGAAAAGAAGACGTGAAGATAGAATCTAGGGTGGCAAACAGTGATTTGATTGACGATGAAAGTTTCAAAACTAATCAAGATTGTCTAATTCTCCCTAGCGTGGTACCATGATTTTGGCTGGCTTTCTGTGCTACATCTGCTTCGACCCCTGCAACAGAGATTAGCAGAATCTAATCTTAATGAGAATTTGAAATAAATATTGGAGTCCCAAACTTGTAGCCTAAATTTGGCAGAATTTAGGTGTGTGATAAACGGGCGTCTCTCTAGCATTCATTAAAGTAAAATTCTATAAGTACGTGTCTGGTAGTAATATTCGATATGGTTTGAGCAGTTTACTAGCCAATATTGAACTTCTTTTCCTTTAACATTGTCACCAAACAAGCCATAAAAGAATTTGTGAGTGATAATTTAATTAATTCCTACGTTTAAACGATAATGAACATTCAAATCAAAATAATAAAGAGTAAATAACACCAAATGTGATCACGGAAGAAAATTTCGAACTCAACAAAAAATCTCCCGGCAAATTTGTCAGTAAAATTTACTAGAAAAATTAACTTACAATTAGTTTAGATACTGCTAAATTTTAGTTGACTTGAGTTGCCTAACTTATAAATTACCAATGAACTCATTTGGTTGTGAACTCTCGTACTTCCCAAAACTCCAAGTTATTTTTTTGTCCGCGTGAATCAACAAGAACGAACCTCATTCTTGAGTTCTAGAACTCCAAGCGCCTCATCCCAAAACTCTACAACTCTGAAAGCCAATTGGCGAAGATAGGGTTTTGTTTTTGTGTTTGATCAAAGATCTTTTTGTGTTTTCATTTGTAGGCTGAAACGTGAGACGAGGGATATTGAACTATGTATATGGATTTCACAAACTTTTGACTTACAACATGACTCTACTAATTGGGCCAATAAATGGGTTCAATAATATTTGGGTCTTCAAAGAATGATCTTTATAATCAAAATATTGTTCAACCCCACTTTTGGACATTTCAAAGGCTATATATTTATAATGGGTAGTGTTTGGGATGAAAAGAAACTCAAAATCAATTTAAAAATCAAATTTTATTGTTTCTCGAATAACCACAGCTGAGAGCGGTCATTATTTTTGTTATAACTTTCGATTGAAACGATTCAAAGTACGTTAGAAAGTTAACTCAAATGGTTACAATATATTTTCTATGTGAAAAATGCGTCATTAACTTGTGAATGAAAATTTGGAGCAAAACATGTGCAACACTTCACTCCTTTGACTTCTAATTGCATTTCATTGATCATGCGCGATCTTTTTGGATATCTTTGACTCCTCCAAGGATTATACTATCAATCCCAAACTATTTTTTTTTATTATAATTAGGGTTCAATAAATCCTATTTTGATTTTGATTACAACTCGATAAACTTTTAATACAATTCAACTAGGACAATGATTTCGATTAAGGAAATTGTCAGTTACAAATTTGAAAATTGCTAATTATAATTTGGACTTAATAACTTACATACAACAAATTCCATGTGGTATAGCCAATGGTGATACAGGGCTTTCTAAGACGTTACAGGAGGATCTAAAAAAGAAATTGCGTAATAAATTTCGGTTTATCTCGAATTAATGAAAACGACAAATCTCTTATTGTGACTCAATTATTTGGTGCAAATTTCATGGGAAACATGATGGTTTAGCCTACAAGCGATACGATTCACATAAGGGAAGTCTGGAATGACAATCTTGAATACGATTTTCACTTAATTCGTGATATCGTAGATTACTACCCTTACATTGCTATGGACACTGAGTTTCCGGTCATTGTTCTTCGTCCCTTGTGCAATTTCAAGAGCACCTATGAATATCATTTTCACGCTCTAAAGACCAATGTGTATCTTCTCAAGCTAATTTAGTTAGGACACCGTTTTTACGATGAGAAGGGAAACCTTGCAACTGTGGAACTGGAAATACTGTGTTCGGCAATTCAATTTCTGCAAGTTCGGTCCTAATGGGGAAATTTATGCACGTGACTCTATTGAGCTCTTAAGCCATATTGGCATTGATTAGGAGAAAAATAATAAGCAGGGTATTGAATAATAATGTGCATTGGGTGACTTTTCACAGGGGCGGGGATAATCCCCCCTTGAAAATCCTGCCTCCTCCATTGCTTGTAGCCTAAATTTGTCAAATTTTAGGTTCATGATATTCAGGTGTTTCTAGCATCCATGTAAACAGAGTAATCCAATGCGTGTGTGTTAGTAGTATTTGACTCAAGTTTAAAAGTTGAGATTTTAACTTCTTCAATACTGCACTGTATATGCCACAAAAGAAGTCGTGATTGATGGTTGATTGTTGGAATTCATGCGTGCAATCATGTGCTGCACGATGAGACGCTAAGTGTGCAATCACATTTGTGAAATTCACGTGAGCTATTACATGAGACACACAGTGGGCCGGAAAAATATGATTCTGATTTGGGTAATTCACAATTCGAAGCCAAGAAAGAGTTGGTGTTGTTTTATGTTCCTGAAAGCCATGGTTAATGCATGAAACTCCAGCCTGTATGGTGCAAAAGCCAGTGCTATGAATAATCAGTTAAAATGAAATATGAATATAACAAAGACATACTATAAGACGGGACTCAACAGCATAATAACCTAAATTTTAACTTCTTTTTTCTTTAATATTGTCACCAAAGATGCTATAAAAGAATTTGTGGGTGATGGTTGATTGGTGCAATTCACGTGCTTAACATGAGAAGTACTCATTACTTCCAACCAATTCCTTAAATTTCAACTAATCAAAATGCAAATGAAAAGTCACTTACTTAGCGATTAGTAATATGCATGCCAACCAATCTGGAAAAGAGTACAATTTCATAAATTTCAACTAATCAAAACTCACTTTCTTAGTGATTGGTAATACACTCATGAACCTTTCTAGAAAAGACTAAAATTCAACTAATCAAAATGGAATGAAATTCACATGGTTAGCATTGGTAATACACGAGTTAATCTATCGAGAAAAGAGTAAAATTATGTAAATAATTTCAACTAGTTAAAATGCGAATGACGAATGAAGTCACTTGTTTAGTGATTGGTAATACACGTGTGAACCAATCTAGAAAAGAGTAACATTCACTCGTCGCAAAAATTGTTCAACCGAGTTTAAAGCCAATTGAACGAGTAAAACCCAGGGAAAAACCTAACCTAACTGATTGGAAATCCCATGTTCTCGATTCAATACACAAACTGGTTTAGTAAAACTCAAGTAGTGAAACACAACATTTTTTTGTTTCTAAAGTGTTTAGTGTGTTGGCGGTTGATGTATAGGTTATGCTTTGCAGTTATTGACATTTGATATCTTAAAATCAAGATTAGTCTAATTAACAAGAAATTAACAATCAATATTATCTATACGAGACTCCATGTTTTCATTTTCAAATATTAAGAAAATGTAATTAATATAATCGGAAATATAATTTTTTCTCACATTTTTTTTAATATAACCCTACATTAATTAATGGTTTAAATATGAGTAATACAGTTTTGTTGATAACAAGGCACAATAAATGGAAATATATTAGAAAATTAAGAAATCAACTATGCCCTCAACAAGGAAAGTTACATATAATTTGAGATAGACGAAAAGGGAAAGTCGGTCTATTTTTATGGAAAGTAGGGAGTAGCAAATTTGGGTCGCCTTTACTCATGCGTGGCTAATTTATTTAAGCTATATCATAAAAAACCAGCATATATTGAGGAACCAAATAGGATATAAATGTATGAAGTGAAGTATTTCAAGATGTTTTATGTGTAAGACGTTGTCTTAGTCTGCATCGCCGAGTAGATCTTATATGTATCACTGAGGTAAGTGCAAATCAAAAAACAATTTCCCAAAGCATACAACACATCTGTTTCCTCTCTATTCCAGCTTTCCAGTGCTGAGATTCAGGATATTATTTTTTGTAACTCCAGTTGAAGGTCCTGACTTGAGATGATTCTTCCGGATGAGTTGGCCCTCTTAACGTAGAACCCGGTGGCCAAGGCTTGAAAGGTGCGCACATAGCGAATGTTGGATTGAAAATAGGCAGAAAAACATGATTCTGATTTGGGTAATTCACAAATGGAAGCCAAGAAACAATTGGTGTTGCTTTCTGTTCCAGAAAGCTCTGGTTAATGCATGAAACTTCACCCTGTATGATGCAAAAGGTGCCATAAATAATCAGTTAAAATGAAATGTGGAAATATCAAAGACTGTACTAGATGGGACTAAACAGCATAATAGTCAAGAATTTATCTTGGTTTCCTTTAGTCAATAACGATGCCATTAAAGGATTTGAGCGATGATTGATTGTTCCAATATGCATCGATGACATTAGTTAAAATATAGTCGAACTAAATGTGTTCTACAGCAACCAAATTTTCACTTACCATGAAGGGTGCCACATGATTAAAGTTGGTGATTCCATGTAGTTTAGGCATTGGTGAAAGGGGTGGTTTCTCAGATGATGTTGTAGGAGGTTGCATGCTGACCTGCATAATATCCAAAAAAACAAAACAAAAAAATGCATAATAAATTCTTTCTGACCTTGAATCAATAGAAAAGACAGATCTGTTATGACACAAAAATGCAACTTGATTATTGTTTACCTGTCCTTTGAATTCACCTGAGTTCTTCAAGGCAGCACATGCGCTACTAGCCTAAATTATTGTAAAAGTATATTGAATTTTTGAATAAATACTTCATTAATATTTGTTAGAAAAATTTGTTAAAACAGTTAAGAGGCTGAACTTACATGCTGTGAATTTTCAAATTCCTTTTTGGAGGGTGAACCAGGAGTTGCTGATGCATTCTGGGAATTTACAAAATTCATTCACAATTAATCATACAATGTAATGAAGCAACAATGATAACAAACTATCTTTTCTCGGAAAAATTGAGGTCGTCAGTCACAAACTCTTTTCTAAAGAAATTCACAGTAACGACGAGTTAAAATATGATAAATTTACCTTTTCATTGAGAGGAATGTCGAAAACACTCGATCGCTTTTTCTTTTCGGATGCTGATAACCTGATGAAATACTTCTGTGCATGGCTAGCAATTTGGGAAGAATTCCTTGATGGGACATACTTTTTCGCAATTCCTTTCCAGTTCCCTTTTCCCAGATTTTCCAAACCAACTAGAAAAGATCTGTGCTCTTCCTTAGACCATGGCCTCCCTAATTACAAGGAAAAAGAAAACGCCATATTTTACATCAAAACCCTAAAAAAAGATCACAGATAAATAGCGTTTGCTGTTTCACAATCAAAAT
>CAIGRB010036530.1:76143-100834 GCA_903798255.1 Fraxinus quadrangulata | reverse complement strand
AAGAAGTTTTTACTTCATGTTCCTACTCTTCGTCAATAGCATTTATCTTTGCACCACAAACAATAAGTGGAATTGGTACATTAGATCAATAAAATCATGAATAAAATTTTTATTCTAAAGATTACTTGAATTATCGAGAAATTGGTTTAAGTTGTCGATTTCCAATAATCTTTAAAATTCAATTACCAATAATAATGGAAGAAAACATACGACAAAGAGTCTGAGAGGGTATATACAGAAACTTAAGGAACTATGTACAAATTGAAATGTCAATGAGGTTTTTATATGAGAAAAATTGGTATATTTAAAAAAACAAAAATTTGAAAAATCAAAATCTGCTTTTGATTTTGATTTTGATTTTGATTTTGAATGTGTAACATGCTGCTTTCCTTACTTCATATTTTTTTCCGGTGCTTTTGAATTATTCAGAAACATTACTTTTTAAGTCGAAAAGTTTATTTAGTCAAAATTAATTTAGAAGGGAATATTACTTGAGAGTCAAAATCACTGTATATTTCTCTTTTTTACTTTTTCAAATACTTCTAATCAAGTTTTTGAATAAGAGTTCGTTTAAATTTTTTTGAATTATGCTATGGGTACATAACCCATAGCATAATCATTATGTGGCGCCCCCTATTGGAGGGGTGCCTGGCCCCCGCTTGCGGAGCCTATGGTGGGGTGCCACTGGGCCTATTGGAGGGGCGTCACTTGCCTCTTATGTGAATGATTATATTATGGGTTATGTATCCATAGCATAATCCAATTTTTTATATGTCAAGTTGTTATTAATTTCTAATATGATATTAAGTGATTTCAATTTTGTTTTGATAAATCTGTTTTAGCTGCTCAATTTTTAAATCTATAAATGTGTTAAATTAGTGGCATAGGAACATTAAAAAGCTTGCGCATAATGTGATATAATTAGTTGTGAAATATTCCTTTGGTTCGAAGGAAGAAATTTTCATACGAGATGTACCTCGTGGCAAGTGTTTTTCATGGAGAAGGAACATTAGAATTTACAATTCACTACAGTAAGTACAGTGAGGTAGACTAAATCATAATTTAGAATGAATAAAAATGAAAATAAAGTTAAAATCTATGTATTAATTCTAAATTCTGTATATCTTGAAATGCATATGTACCTATTATGACTAGTTGTGGGCTCTATTATTACTGTTCTTAAAGCTTTCACGTAAATCTAGCCCCATTTGTTACTGATTAAAATTCAAATTTTAATCTAAATCAAAGTCAACGATTAATTTTTACCATATATATCATGGGTCTCACAATTTTTCAACCACACATTTCATCAACTTTTATTTAAATCTACTAAAAAACTAATTTTAATCCCCACCAAACGTTAGCCTAATGTCATCTGACGTTGAAGAATGATGAATAAATATAGTTAAATAGATACTTCAACAAAAGATTTTTTTCCCCTCAAAATCTTTTACTAAACCCTGTGTTTTTACTTAACCCACCCATGTTTGGTATAAATTAATATTTAACTTTAACTTTTACTTTAACTTTAACTTTAAGTCAAAGTCAATAAATTTTACTACATATTTTATGAGATCCAGACACGTATTCTCGAAGTCTGAACACAAATTCAGTATCTTTCATAAATTCTAGAACAAATAAAAAGTAACACCAGCAAAGTACAATGTTTTTTTTCACACCTTATAGATATTCACAATTTTCAAGCATAATGTTGCAATTTGCTAATACACCAGCATTGCAGTCAGTTCTAGTTGTTCAACAAGTCTTTACCTTTAAACAAGGTGCCAGTAGGAGAAAGATTCTTCTTTTGCAAGGTGTAACCTAATAACTTTTTGGAAGTGTGCAAAGCCTGACCTCCTTAAGATCAAACCATAATTCCATGGGATAAAATCCTAATTCCTAATCCAACAAAGCCCAAATACAACCTTTTGGAAGGTTTTATTTTGACCGCGTTGGGGTGGATTTTTCCACTTTGAGAAAGGCGTTTAGCAATAATGACATTAAATAAATTTTAATATGAACGAAATAACAAGTTTAGAAAGTAAAACTTCTTTTATTATTTTCATGATGATGTGTAATAAAATCCTCTGTCGGAATTCACAAATCGACCGATAATGAAGCGCAAAGGTGCCGAAACTTTAGGTGGCTCAATCGAGTAACTTCGTTATGGCTGGGACATCGTGTCACGTAGTGTGTCCATTTGGCGCCAATTGCCACCTCCAAATGAAAATAGTTTTGGCATTTTAGTAGTAGTTTTCTCACAATTGATGGATTTTGACAGTAAAAACTGCAACTTTGACATATCGATGCAATTTGTCTAAATTCTTTAATTTCATTTCATGTTTGAATTACTCCTCATAATATGAATGATCAAAACTTAAGAAATTAAAAATCAGAAAACTCAGTAACAGTGAAATTTGAAGATTATATTTCTGAAATGGGACATCGCATTGTGACGGCATGTTGAAGGTTTGATTATTTTTCTTAACAAGTTTGATCTATTAAGATAGACCTCAATACTCTATATTAAACAAGATCTGTGCATATTCTTATTATATTTGGTGTCAACCTCATGCTACGTATTATGATCCCACGTCTTTTACCGGTGGTCACCTTGTTGAAGTTTTCATGTTTTATTATTTGGTGTCACCCTTTTGAATTTGAAGAACAAAGATTTCAGTATATTCTTGGTTTATTTGGTGTCACCTTCATGCCACCGATGATCGAATGTCCTTTACATATTAACATCATTTGCTTAAGCCGTTCTTGATTCAAAAACAGCATATAATTGCTCGTCTCTATGTATGATTCAATATGCTTATTGAAACCAACTTTGTTAATGGTGATCATAACGACCGCCAAACCCTTGTTTGGTTTAGCTAAAATATTTGATAAAAATAATTTTTATAACTTTTTAAATACACATTTCATCAATATTTATCAAAATCTATTAAAAATATGATTTTTAGCAAAACTGAACAACGATTAAATGGTTAAATCAATCATCATAGATTATTAAAAGAGCACGACCATCATTATATTACGGTTTTTAAGTTTCTATCATCTTTTATGAATTATGAAAAGCAAAAATTAATGTAGTGCTTGTTTCTTCATTTAGGCAATTTATCGTTACCCTGGCCGAGGCTAATTCCTATGTTACTCTCCCTCAATCTCATTTATATAGTCTGATTTTGTTTTTCACACGAATTAAGAAATTTAATGTTATTGAAAAAGTAATTTTTTTGCCAAAAACTTTTCTAGCTTACTCTAATTCAATTATCAACGACTAATAGTAAATTATTGTTGGAAGCAGTAAAGAAATTGAGTGGTTTAATTTTCAATTCTCGCATTCATAAATGAGTGTATATATTTGGATGATTTCAAAAAGTATGTATCTTTATATTTGTCCAATTTCAAGATTAAATGAGAAAATTAATTATAATTAAACAAATTAAATAAGGGTATATGAGTAAACGAACAAAATAAAACATTCTCAATAAAGAAACAATACTATATAATTAGGCAAAAAAATAAGGAAAACCAACCTATATAAATAGGACAGATGGAGTACAATAATTCAAAGTCATTATTAATGATGTTTTATAAATCAAGATTTCAAAGTCATAAATGTTTCGTAAAGATAAAAAACTCGATTTGCATTGTTTCAATGTGCTTTGTTACTTTTCAATGTGATACAAAAACAAATTTGTCTTTGATGTAGAATATGCCTATCTGTTCACATTGATCATTGGATGGGTATATACCAAGTTAAAAATATAATGTCATAAAAAATCAAATACAAACAATTGTGACTATTTTGAGAAAGACATTAATATAATTTGAAACTAATTATTTAGTTTTAAAAAAGTGCAATTATCACGAGCATGTTTATATATAATTTCATATGTCGAACATCATAACTTTTATCGTGGGTAACTTCGCAAACATACAATTGTTATTTTTAATCCCATAATAATAATAATAATAATAATAATAATAATAAATCTACCAGACAGCATTTTCTTCCTAAAAGTCCGTTTCATCTTTTGAATGGTACCTAGGGGCCCAATTTCTTCGCTATCTGGAATATTTACCAAGATACAATGTCCCCACCTTGGGGAAAACAGTAGGAATGGAGAAGAAGGTACAAAAGAAAAATCAAATGCATGCTGGATCAATCTAGGAAGTCGGGTTGATTTGAGATAGCATTTTTGTCATCCAAGCGAGTACATGATTAGACATGATGTTGGTGATCTCTTGTAGATCGGTTACAATTCGCTCGAGAAAATCATTACGAGAGAGCAAGAACGATCTTTAGTTATTGGTTGAAGATAATTTTGTGTAGCGTTCGAACCAGTTTTAAAGTGAATGAATTAAAAAAATAAGAGAGCTCGAATAAAGTATTAAGAGGCTAAAAGAAAATTACCACTTTTTAGTAACTTTTAGTTCTAATCGAGAATGATCGATACTTTAACGTGAATTCATCAATGAGTAGTTGAGTTTAAAGGTCTATGAGTAGTGGAAGTGGCCAAGTTGCCCAATATAATTGGACAACCCTATGATGATTATGAGGCTATTGTTTGAATATCATTAATATTAGGGATAATTGCAGCAACGATCTCAAACCTTTCAGATTTTTGGGCACTTTACCCTAATCTTTGATTTGTGTCAATGGAGGTCTCAAACCTTTAATAAATATGCGACGGAGGTCCAAATGGATGTGTTTCCATCCATTTGACCGTTAGTTTGATCGAAATAGTACAATTTGACTCATTTTGACCAATTTAGGAGGGACAAAATAGGAACTTGATAATTACCATATTAAATAAAAACAAAATAAAAAATACTTTCTCCCTCTCTTCTCCCATCTCTCTCTCTTCCCCCTCTCTTTCTCGCATCAAGTTCCGACACCACCACCACAGCAATGCCGGCACCATACACAGCAATTTTCACTAACTCAAAAGTGTGTCAGGTTTACTCTGAAACAGTAGAAGTAGAAAAAGAAGGTAAAGCGAGTGGTTGGATGAACATGGAGATTGGACTTCATTTTCACACGCAAATGATACATATAAATAGATATATGTATGCATACATACATACTTTCTTCTTGATTTTTTTTCTCTGTACTTCATTATTCACCTATTTTTCTGGATTCAAACCAAGAGCCGATTATTTTTCAAACCCTATTTTTTTTTTCGATTTTGAGAAAGAGCATCACCTGACAAGGTGGTAATAAGTAAACAAGTTGTATTAGTAGTGCCATCTAGAGAGAATCCTACTCCTCCACTACCACCACACCACCACCTGAACTCTCTTTATGCCTTTTGGAATTTTCCCCTCCCACTATCTCGTGCTAATGAAGTTGCAATCCGGCAAGCCGCTGCTGCCTCTCCCGCCTTTTAGCAGCCGGAACCCAAGTGCTCTTGACGTGGGTTTTGCAGGGAAAATCGCGGCTCTTGCTGTGGTGGTGCCGGCACTGCTGTGGTGGTGGTGCCGGAACTTGATGCGAGAAAGAGAGAGTGGGGAAGAGAGAGAGAGAGAGATGGGGGAAGAGAGGGAGAAAGTGTTTTTTATTTTGTTTTTATTTAATATAGTAATTATCAAGTTCCTATTTTACCCCTCTTAAATTGGTCAAAATAAGTCAAAGTGCACTATTTCAGTAAACTAATGGTCAAATGGATGCCATCCATTTGGACCTCAGCCGCATATTTATTAAATGTTTGGAACATCCGCTATCACAAATCAAATGTTAGGATAAAGTGCGCAAAAATCTAAAAAATTTGGGACCGTTGCTACAATTATCCCTTAATATTATCAAATGCCAATGAATTCAAACATTGTAAAAGACATGGAGAAACTTCCCGTGATTTAGCGAAGGCGGACATATAAAGCAAAAAGTTTTTTTTCCCCATTCTTTAGGACAAAAAAACTATTTCCAATAGAAATGTGTACGTTAGGCTAATAAATAAGCACGACTAAAAAAGAGAAACATATATTGTCTCGTTTGGATTAAAATTTCAAATTCAAGTCAACAATTAATTTTTAACTATACATTTTATGAGATCTATAACTTTTCAATCATACATTTCAACAACTTTTATCAAAATTTACTAAAAATTTAATTTTAATTTCTATCCAACCGGGCATTATATATCAATTTGAGAAATGTATCCATTTCACAAGTTAGAAAAAAGTGGTCAACTTTGTACAGCATCCAACTTTGAGTTTGCGACTGAAGGGAAAATAAAAACAAAAACATTGCTTCACCATTGTTGGACTAATCAGAAAAGAACAAAAGCAATATTATAGAATTATTTCAGTATAATGGATTTGAACACAAGACGATAATTATTGGGTTGTTAAGAAAATAAAATTTAATCATCTTAATAAAATTGATGATTTCAAATAAAGAATATGTTAGGAGATATTTAAATTAGACAAGAATATCAATAATCTACTTGATAAAATCCAACTCTAAAACATCACGAGAGATCAATTTTACTACGAAAGATGATCTTATCGTGACGACATGATTAGATATCAATTTCAATGTCACTCAAGGAAATGGATTGAAATATAAAACATATTGGCCAATTGTGGCAATATTTTCACAGGTAAAAGACTTTTCCATTAGGATGAATACAAATTTTTTTTCTCAATTATGCTGTTTTGCTAGAAAGAAAATGCCATTCAGATTGACATATATTCACATGGGAGTGAGACTCATGTGAATAATAAAAGGCCAAAAATATCCTATCCCTATTGTGAGGGGTCTGTTAGGAAGGGTGTCAAACCCTCCATCTTAGCATAGTAAGATTTTTTTGAATTTTTAATTTTATGAATCATTGTTCAATAATTCAATTAGTACGAACAATTAGTTTCTTTGATGAACAAGTTGTAAACAATTCATAATTAATGAAAGAGGAAAGTCCTTAATTATAATTGCTGGTGGGTAAAAGCAAAATGAAAAATTAATTTAGACCGTGTTACTTGTTCTAAAACATTTCTCTCTTTTTAAAAAATTTAGTCAAGATGCTGTTAAAATTAAGTTAAGTCATGTCAACAATTAATTTTAACCACGTATTTCATGAAAATTATAAATTTTCAACCATACATTTTATTAATGTTATCAATTTATTATAGATGTTATATTAATCTACATCAAACAGGCATTGAAAAGATACTCTTTAAATAAAGATCATTATTAGATATGCTTTAATTGCTCAAACAAAACTGATTAGGTAAATCTTTAATTGCTCAAATTTATTAGTAGAATAATGCTATTTATTATTATAATGTTGAAATATTGGTGAGATTCGTTTGTACATTTTTTAAAAATTTTGAGACTGTGATTGTAATTAATTCTTTATTTTTTTTCTTTTTTCTTTTTTAAATAGGGAGGTATATTCGTCATTTCACAAGATTTTCTTGAAAAAATGGAAGAAAATATTGTATTTTGCACCGAAAAAGTCATTTAGGGGACTTTCCGTCAAAAATGATAGAGATATATTTGACAACAATTATGCTACTTGTACAAAAATGTGGTTTACAAAAGTCTGTTGACAAAATGACGTGACAAGATCTAGATCGTTGATTTCAAAAATTGTTTTTTTAAATCATTGGCTAAAATATTGCTAACACGTATTTTGTAAACCAATTTTGTGTCATAAATTTGTATAATTAGCATGACTTATTTGACAATGGGATAAAGGTCAGGAGAATGATACTACATCTGCACGTGAGGGACCATTTGGCTTACATTTTGGCCCTATAAAATGGTCATCTATTCTTCTCCTAAACTTCCCCTCATCTTCCTTGTGTCGCCCAATTCCCATTACTTTGATAGGAAAAAAGGGACCAAAGAAATCTGTAAAACATGTCTAGCCCTGAAAATATTTTACAGGATGATAACATAGAAGAAATCCCTCAAAAACTCCAAGGTAAAAAACTTTCTTGGAATAAACTGAAAAGGAATGACTCCCTCGACATGGAATCTGGCAAGTTTAACGGCCACCACCACCACAGCTCCAAGGTCCGTCTACCTATATCCCTTATTTCTTTTGGCACATCTTTTTGCAGAATATAAGTGTTTAATCCGTGACAACAAGATATATATGTGTTTTGTGTTCAGAGTGGAGATTGGAGTTTGATACTGCACCTTGCATTTCAGAGCATTGGAGTGGTGTATGGAGACATAGGGACATCACCCTTGTACGTATATGCAAGCGCCTTCACGGACGGAATAAAACACAACGATGATATACTTGGAGTTCTCTCCCTGATTTTCTACACCATCACTTTAATCCCTCTCATCAAGTACGTCTTCATCGTTTTACGTGCAAATGACAATGGCGACGGTAAACTTTTAAGATTCTTTCTGCTTATCCCATGGGTACATTCATGTGTTTGTATATAAAATAGTAGATCTAAGTATACTTCGAATTTAGTGGTAAAAAAATATATCAACTCAAAAATTTATCGAATCCATCGTATTTTACTAATGAGAACTCAATTATATGCTGGAAGGGTTTGTTTAAGACTTATTTTTCGAATTAACATATGAAATAAATTAATTATTTGTTACATATGAAAAAGATCCTAGTATAAGTTTCAATATAACATTTGTTTGCCGCATTTATTTTGAAATAAATACCCTTATTTTTTGAATTAGATATGCGAATTCTCTCATTGATTATTTGTTCCATATGAAAACATCCTCGAATCAAGTTTCAATATAGTGTTTGTTTGATACATTTTATTTGAGTCATTTTTCTTCATTTTTAACCACAAATTCTCTTAATAAAATAATTTTAAAATGCAAATTCATAATTTTTTTTCTTACATTTAACTATAATTTTCCCTTCAAATAATCTCTTTCCAACAAACACTTACATAGTTTGTTAACCTAAGTCAACTCTAAGTATTTGGTGGTACTCTAGGTGTGGCTTTATCTGGTGAAGATGTTTTCTTAAAACCTCAAAAAAGTGGTTGGAAAATTTTAATTTTTTTTCTTATTTGGCTTTTGTCATCACATGGGTTTAAATGTTCAACAATAGATATTAGAATATCTCCAATAGACTCTCTATTTTTAAATAGAATATTTTTTTATTTGAATAGTATTTATAAATTTAGAGAGGTAAAATTTTGAAGCATTCCAACAATCTCTTTATATTTAATACTTAATTTTACTGCTCTCAAAAATATTTATAGTAAAAACTAATTTTTTCTTGAGCATCTTGTGCTTCAATTAGGAAACATAAATAAAATCTTAAATTATTTTATTATTTTTTTATATTGAAAATTTAAACACTCTGAATTTATTTAATTTAATTTATTTACTTATTTTTTTTTGGAGATGTTCTTGCGGTAGTAGCGAAGCAACTATTCATATTAAATTGCAATCTTGTACAGAGAGATGCAGTTATTATTGTTTGACTCAATAATTAATTATTCACAGTCTGAAACTCCTCGTTGTTATCTTCACCAAGAGATTATAAATTTAGAGGGACACGTGGAAGCATTAAATAGGCGTTTTATCAAATGGAATATGCGGTATTTGTATTGGGATAGTAAATAAATAAAAAAGCTATGAAATGAATGATTTTAAGGGTAATACCACTTGAACAATCCCTGGGAAACCATCGGGCGCCACATAATCCTCTGATTTTCCAAGGGATTGTTCAAGAAGAGTACTTTGTCTTTTGTATCTTGCAGTTCATGTTGTTATTGTCGTAATCACTAGATTAATATATAGATTTGAAAAAGAAAAAAGAATAAAAATGATATATCATTGGTTGATAAATTATATTGATGTTCGGTATTAATTTTTTGTAGGAGGAACATTCGCTATATACTCTCTGATTTGTCGATACGCAAAGGTGAGTTTAACCCCGAGTCAAGAAGTAGAAGATAGAGAGGTGTCGACTTTTCAGCTTGAATTGCCTAATAATCGGACGGAAAGAGCTTCGAGACTCAAAACCAAATTAGAAAACAGCATATTTGCCAAGTTCTTCTTGCTCTTTGCCACTATGCTTGGTACTTCAATGGTGATTGGAGATGGTGTCCTCACTCCATGCATTTCAGGTACATTAATAAATTCGAAATTAATACTTTCTACGCATACGTGCATGCATGACTTTTTTAACGGTTGAAGATTAACTTAGACTCTTCAACAGTTCTGTCCGCCGTTGGAGGAATCAAGGAGGCTAAAGAGTCCATTTCTGAGGGTATGTATTCCAGTTCCACGTGCAAGCTTAAGTCACCAACGTTGGATTTGTATCATAATTGAAGTTTTATGATAGTGAAATGATCATCGAAATCTTAAAATTACATCATAGTCGTTGATTTTCCATCATGATTGGAATGTAGATTTTTCTAATAATTTGACTTTTGATATTCACACAGAAGTGTTGAAATAAATGCCACAACAAACATTTAAAAATTGTATTTCCAAAGTGATTGAAGAATATTCCTTTGGTTAGAGGTAATAATTGAGGTTTTTTCATTCATTTTCGGGAAAGGGATTGAATTTGGACATCATAATAAAGAATTGCCTTATTAGACATTACAGTACAATTGTTTCTTGATTATATCAAAGTTGTCTTGTAGTTAATTTTTCATGTCACATGTTTTCCCTACTTAAGTGGAACCTGCCCCCTATTTCTATTTTCTTCTTTTTTGGAGGTTGAGGAAGAATAATTTGGCTTTAATTAACAAATCAAGTGATAAAAAGAAATATTTATTTTGTTATTTTATTATATTTCAAGGAGATTTATATTTTCTAGGGCAAGTGAAATTTTTGTAACATGTCGTATTTGTATATTTTTGTGAGCAGATACGGTAGTTTGGGCTTCAGTTGCTATCTTAGTACTTCTATTCATGGTCCAAAGATTTGGTACAGACAAAGTGGGATACAGTTTTGCTCCCATAATTTGTGTTTGGTTCTTATTCATTGCTGGCATTGGTGTCTACAATTTCATCAAATTTGACCCTTTAGTTGTCAAAGCTATAAATCCAAAATACATTGTAGATTATTTCAAGAGAAACAAAAAACAAGCATGGATTTCCCTTGGTGGTGTAGTTCTCGCTATAACAGGTATACATACATATATACACACACTTTAACGATATTGTTTGTAGAGTCGTAAAGTTGGTTGGAAACCTTTTTTATTTGCTTTAAGGAAACTTATAATGATCACTTGTTGGACCATTTAAAGATCACATCAATTTCCATATAAATTTAATGTAATTTGAAGTCGAAGAATGAGGAAAAAGTCGAGTATATTTTTACTAAAATCGCAATCCAAAGTAGGAATAATTTTTGAAATGTTTATCTTGTTGTGCAGGAACTGAGGCACTATTTGCAGATGTTGGTCATTTCACGGTTAGATCTATACAAATAAGCATGTGTAGTGTCACTTATCCAGCACTCATATTAGCATACACTGGACAAGCTTCCTTTCTTCGAAAGCACAATGATTTGGTTTCAGATACCTTCTATAAGTCTATACCAGGTAAGGACCTAGGCATTTCTTGTACTACGTACTAAACTTGATCTTATATAGTATATTGTTTCATTAACAATACATAGTTTGATACGTGTGGTTACAGGTCATTTGTATTGGCCAACGTTCGTGGTGGCTATCTTGGCTTCGATCATAGCAAGTCAAGCGATGATATCAGGCACTTTCTCAATAATTCAACAATCTCTTTCCCTCGGTTGTTTCCCTCGCGTTAAAATAGTTCATACATCTACTGAGTACGAAGGGCAAGTTTACATTCCTGAAATCAATTACCTTCTTATGATGGCTTGTATTTTTGTAACTATTGGATTCAGAACCACTACAAAAATTGGCAATGCCTATGGTATGTATCCATCCTTAAATACTTTTTGTTTGAATTTTTCCAGAACATTTTCAATAATATTAGCTAATTATAATTTTTTTTTTTTTAATGTACAGGGATAGCTGTGGTGTTTGTAATGACCCTAACATCAGCATTTCTAGTTTTGGTCATGATCATGATTTGGAAAACTCACATAGTACTTATAATTCTATATGTGGTAATAATTGGCTCGGTTGAGCTTGTCTATCTAAGCTCAGTCCTTTACAAATTCGATGAAGGAGGATATTTACCTATCGCATTTGCACTTTTCCTAAT
This sequence comes from Fraxinus quadrangulata, assembly GCA_903798255.1. Classification (NCBI taxonomy): domain Eukaryota; kingdom Viridiplantae; phylum Streptophyta; class Magnoliopsida; order Lamiales; family Oleaceae; genus Fraxinus; species Fraxinus quadrangulata. Next base: position 88,675 of record CAIGRB010036530.1, on the reverse strand, counting down.
GTCAGTAATGTACATCTGGAATTATGTGTATCGAAGAAAGTACGATTTCGAGCTAGATCACAAGATTTCTCCGGATAATGTAAAGGAGATCATGATGGAAAACAATTCCTACAGGTTGCCAGGGCTTGCAATTTTCTACTCCGAGTTAGTCCATGGAATCCCACCAATTTTCAAGCATTATGTTGCCAATGTACCAGCATTGCACTCGGTTCTGGTTTTCGTGTCCATTAAGTCATTACCTATAAGCAAAGTGCCGATTGAAGAAAGATTCTTGTTTCGTAGGGTGCAACCAAATGATTTTCACGTGTATCGTTGTGTTGTGCGATATGGATACACTGATATACGGAATGAGCAAGAACCTTTTGAAAAGCTTCTTGTCGAGCAATTGAAGGTCTTCATTAGAGAGGACTACATGGGCATGGCCCAAGCTTTAGATCGAGCAGAACAGGATTGTGAGGCAAAAGATGATGGTTCGACTAAAGAAGAAGATGTTGATGATGAGATTGCAAAACAAGTTGAGATTGAAAAGGAGGAAGAAATAATAGATAGAGATATTGATGTATTGGAAAAGGCTTGGAAGTGTGGAGCGGTGCATTTTGTGGGTGAACATGAAGTAGTTGCAAGCAAGGGTTCTAGCATTGTCAAGAGGATTATGATAGATTATGCTTATAATTTTTTGAAGAAGAACTTGAGACAAACGAATCAGGTATTTGATATTCCTCAGAAAAGGATGCTTAAGGTGGGAATGACATATGAGCTTTAGTATATATCAAAGATTTTCAATAATATTTCGATGTATTTCTTTTCTGTTTTTTAGGTGCTTTTCATTGTAACTAATGTTTCGCTAAAGGTAATTGTTTGGCAAGGCTATTTACTACTTAGAGTCATCAACATGGTTGAGCCAAAAAATTGGTTTAGTGGAGACATAATATTTTCAAATATATTTATATTGCAATGTATTGTCACAATTCTAACTTTCAGTATTTAGCTCGCTACTTCTAGTTCACTTGGTTGCAATTTCATTTATGCAAGTCAGACAGGTTTCATCTACCATCAGAAACAATTTTATTTAAGTTTGAAATCAGTTTTAGTATAAACAAAATAAGAATATAAAATTCTTCGGGTAGCTATATTTAGCTCGATCATTTGAATTTGATGAGCAATGATAATTTGATTCATAATATACATTCCGAAGCTCATTGTAAGTACTTTATGAATTGTATCAATAACTTGATGAGAAATCCGAATGAAAATAAATCAAAAGAAGAGATGTTGGTTCATGAATTAATACGCGTAGCTATTTTTACTCGTCGTAGCAACCTCATCAATATTTTCTTGATTTTGCGAATTGAAAGGGATGTTGTAAAGTACGATGTGAGTATTTCAAAGCGATACCATGATTTTACCTAATATCAAGTATTATAGTTCGCGTCGATTTATGAGGTCGTATAATGAAATGGGAAATAAAAGAAAATTAGAAATTTGTATATATGCATCTGACTTTGCATATAAATGGGAATATAGCAATAATTATGGGTTCACTAGCATGTATTTTTATTTTCATAGTTGTAATGCTTATCACTAAATTGAGATTTGCATGCAAGCATTTAATAAATAGGTGGGATCCACATAAATTTAAAAAATGTAGTCATAATTAAGAAACAATAAGTGCATATTGACAATATAATGAGTCAATATATACTTTTATATTTTCTAATTTTGTCCCGTTCTCAAATCTCGTACGGTTATTTTCTTATTAGTTTATTTGTCGTCTTTATAACTATTGAAGTGTTGAAATTATTGTCACAATGACATTTCAAAAGGCACGTTCAAAGTGATATAATTAGTCGTAGAATCTTCATTTGGTTCAAAGGAAATTATTGAGGTTTTTATATCATAATTTGGGGAAGAGGGGTGATTTTAAACGCCCTAATAAATACTTGCCTAGAAAGAATTTTTTTTTTTTTTCCCTGTGTATGGAGAAAGAAAACTAGATTTTACAATTCATCGACGGTGTTGGTAATTTGGTAGTAAGTAGATTAAAACCATATTGTAAAGAGAATAAGAATGAAGATGAAGATGAAATTTATTTAATTATTGCTTCTAATGTCGTAATTCTTGAAATGGTTTTGTACCTACAATGATTAGTTGCAAACCATATAAAAATATAGTTCCTAAAGTTTGCATGTAAATATAATGTCATGGGAAGTGAAGAACGAAAAAAAGAAAAATCTAGTAAAATAGTAAAACTTTTAACAAAATATATTCCTTTACTTTATAACTATTTTTTATTCGGATTTAGAATCTGCCAAAAAAGCTTGACGATTTTTTATTCAAAGCTCTTGACAATCTAATAAATTTTGTGATAAGTTTAGAATCATGTTTTAACCGAGTTATCTACCACCATCATCGTATCTTTAAAATTTCTCAACTTTCTATCGGTACTGCAACCTTATTCACAATATAGTTGGTCGTGCAAAATCCGCAAGTGTACGAAATCGTTGAGAAGTAATAAAATTGATGAGTTAAAAGTATCGTTTCAAGAGAAATAAATTTAATTCAAGTTTACTAGTTTCGTAAAGAATTCGAATTATGTAAACAAAAAGATTTGATTTTTATGATTATTCTAAATTAATCTAAGAAATATGTAAAAAAAAAAAGACTTATTATCAAATTATGAATGATTGTATTGGATTTTGAATTCGTCCATTACTATTTAATTTAATTCTTGATTTGTAATCTATTTTCATTCATGCATTCCGACAATTGATAAAACTACGATATATAATTTTTTTTAAAGACAAATTAAATCTATTCTAACCACAACTCGAATTTATTCTTAATCCGAATTCGAATTATTAGAATGAATTAAAGTTTAGATTATCTATATGATGGAACACGTGATAAATATTATTCTTAACATTTATTGTACATATGTTAATTTTATCGCGTTAGTCTTCCATTACTATAACAAGCAACTAATTATCTAATTGGTGGTCAATTAATTAAATAATGCAATGGGTATGCAAAATTAATCAAGAAACGTAAAAAATAAATTAAACTATTAGTCTTGAATTAAAACAAATAAATAAATAGGGTTTTTCTTCATCCAATACAAAAGCAGATTTACCTAATATGTTAATATATAAATTACAAGAAGAATAATAGAAAAATATCACCCGGATTATGAAATAAATCAAAAGAAGTTGATCTCCAAATTCAATGTTGAATTTTTCAAAATTTTGATGTAATTGATCTTAAATTTCTTGCTATGTTTTGATCTCATTTCTCAATATTTATCAATTAGCCCCTTATTCTTGATAAATTTGATGATACTATTTTATACGAAGAGTCAAAAGATGTTTTTTTTTTTTCAATGTGTATCGTTCTTTATTTATAAAAGTCAAAAAATAGGTCAAAATCTTATCCAATTTGGATTCCAACAGATTTTGAATCACGAAAGGAAATTATTGATTCATCTGCGAAAATTGCCTGAGCATAAACACAGACATAATCACCGTGTGCACGCCATTGAGCCAAATGGCTCTCGGATTAGGGAAATAGGGTACTCTGCTCGCTATGAAAGGAATATGTTGATTCATCTGCGGAAATAGCCTGATCCCGTACACAAGAATAACCACCGCACATGCGCCATTGAGCTAAATAGCTCTCGAGTTGGGAAAAATAGGGCACCCCACGCGCGCCATGAATTGCCTTCGCGCGTCCAAGTTCTATTCGATTCGTCCATGAGTAACTTTTGGTATTTTGACCATAATTTGCTCTAGAAATATTTGATTGAGGTGATTCAAATTTGTTGGAAATGTAATTGAAAGGGATACAATTCTTTTAGAAATATAGTTTTTCCAATTCAAACGTTTGCTATCTCAATCAACTATTTGATGTTTACACTTTGGTCCCCAAACTTTGGATTTACTTTGTTTTCACACGTGTTTCATTCCTTTCTTTCAATTCCATCAATTTGCATTAAGTTCAATTTAACAAACACAATAAGTGTACAAAATAAACTTATCAATACTCGCACCCCCAATAAAACTGCAACTACTTTTTTTCTAACTTGTTTTGTAGACCTAATAAAAACTCATCCTAATAATAAAAATTCATCATGTCTTAAATTTCTCGGTATGTATCACTTTCATTTGCTGGTAAATATCTTCATTTTAAATTAAATTGAATTCATTCAATTCTGATATAGGTAGAGCATCCGTCTTAGCATCATCATTTTTACAATATTTGTCCTATATATGTTTGTACTATAGTGTTTGATTATTCTAAAATAATGCACGAATGACAACATTGGGATTTCAACCCAAAACCCTCTAAAAGTTGAATCTATGTCATTTCTGTGCGCTTTGTCCTCAACTCACTTCTTATGAACTTTTCTAGCTTCCCTCAACACACCCAAGAAAAATTCGTCAATCCATAAACCTCTAGCCTTGTGTGTTCGAGAGGAGTTTGGGAAGATTGTTGGATCTCATAACCTTATTCATGTCTTACAATCTGGGGATGTTCACTTGACCTTATCAAAGCAGCAGCTTCTGGTGCCAAAAAGATTGCTGTAAATGTTACTCATGCAACCACAATGAATGATCAGAATAATACACTCGTCACTCGTGTTACACTCCGTTTGATGCAATCCGCTCCCTCACTTCCACTCTGGCATCAGCCTTCTTTTTCCAGTATACATATGTTTTTCACTCCATATAACCCACAAAAATATTACAACATATATAACAAGAATGGAAGATTTTTTGGGTTAAATCCGCTAAGAGTCTGATTGCTCGAATCAAGTTTCAGGTAATAAAATGGCAACTGTGTTTCCAGGTTGGACCAAAGCATTGGCATCACGAAGTATATTTTCAAATTTCCATTAATTAGAACATTTGGTCATTCAAATGGGATTCGTCTCTTGATAATCGAGAGGTCAACCCACGTATGGATTGAGGCAACTTAAAGCCGACCTATGCAATAAACTTGTCATACATACTGAAAACAACGAAGTTTTAAAATATTATAGAATTAAACTTTTTGTACACTCTTTGTGTACGATAAATTTGGCATTTCAAGATGTGTCAAAATCAATATATAAATCATTGATTGTTAGTATTGTTAAAATCAATATATAAATAATTTACATATCATAATAAAGTCAAATTAGATGCTCATGTAGTAAAATTGAATCTTACAACGTCGTTGTTTCAAAGAGGGAACAAAAAGTACTGTTTATNTTTGATGCACATGTAGTAAAATTGAATCTTACAACGTCGTTGTTTCAAAGAGGGAACAAAAAGTACTGTTTTTTTCAACTAGTCTAATCTTAGAACTGCAACATTTTGGGACAACCACTAACATCTCAAATTATTTAATTATCGCTAATTATGGGCGGTGATGATGTGAAAACCTAGAGCTAATCCTCTGCCGTAACAATTTCCTTCAATTATTGAAATTAGGGCTTTGGAGTGTTGCACAATTATATGCATGGAAGGTAAAAATACAACAAAAGGGTAAAATTGACCAAAAAGTACAATATTGTTGAGCTAGTCACACAAGAATTTGCCAATGCAGAAGATCTGCTTCTCTAGACAATTTATTGATGATTTGAAGTTGGTTTGCTTTTAGAATGAAGTGTGGTTTTAATTATTATCACCTTTTTGGGATCTTCTTTTCCCAAGTCAAAAAGGTCTAAGATTGTATTGAAGAAAGAAGAACCGTACATGTTTATGATATATTGGATAAAAACTTAGGAGCCAAAATATGAGACAATCAACAAATTATATTTATCACATCGTTTTTCCATTGATTCTCTTCTATTTTAAGTATTGAATATAACCTCACAACATATTAATTAAGTAATAGCGGACGGATGGATAATCCCGTCCACTAATATGAATAAGATTTTAATTCACTTAATATCTAGAGTTTGTTTGGTACAAATTAAAATCAAATTTTAATTTAAGTCAAAGTCAAACAATAAATATTTAACCACATCTTTCATAGGTCTCACAACTTTTCAACCATACATTTCAAAAACTTCTTTAAAAATTTACTAAAATCTAATTTTTAATCCCCATCAAACATCCCCTAATAATGTGAACGGGCATGCAATGATATTTATCTCTAAGTGCTTATATGCCTAGTATGTCAAAAATTCCATAGACTAGTTATAGCCTAGAGCACCTACGAATTTCAAACATTCAAAATAGGATAAAGTAATACTTACAGAGCTACTCTTTACATGTGGGCTCAAGGTGTTACATCAAATTGAATGCAAATATTTGTTTCTTAGTTTGTGGAGCCTATTTTTATATTAAAAAATGGTGATACATAGTTTAATAGCTATTTTAAATCATTTTTATCCCAAAATGTCCAATTCATAGAAACTAGATTAATCATATATTTATTCAAATCAAACGTCATTATGCCGTATTAGTGATCACAATGAAGTATAGCAAAAAAGAATCCTGCATAATCGATCTCAAATTTATTGAGAATAAAACTTAATTTATGATTATTCTTATGTACGTTATTATCATATGACCATAAAATATGTGCAGGGAAAGGAATATATATAGTGCGTTGGCCCAACTTTTATAGTTTTATTGTTGGATTTATACATAGAATTCCTAGTTCAAAGTAAGGAAAAATAAAGAGAGAGGAATCTTTGTTTATGTCAATTAGCTAATTGTCTGTTTTTTAATTGGCTTTGCTATTGTATTTTAATCTAACTAATGACAACATTTGCTGCTAATTAATATTCTTTTGCTTCTTTAATTGTATCGAAATCCATCGATACATCCTAGGTGGACTTTTGTTTTTACTAATGATGTTTGTCGAAAATACTAGTTTTTGAACTGTTGTAGCAAGTAATTTAGACATGAAATTTAGAACTTAGTGTGTGGTTTGACATTCTAATCTCTGTCCTTTTGTTGTTTATATTTTTTAGCCGGACTGCTTGAATGTAAGATATGGGGAAATACAACGAGCACAAATAAAGAATCTCGAAAAGGATTTTTGGGTACCAAAATTTCTTGAGTAACGAAGTCATAGTCACGTATCTTTATGCCTAACTTCACTATGTTGCTTAAGGTGAGCAAAAGCATGAAAAATAGCACAATTTAGGTCGAGGGATGTAAGAACAAAGAATAATGGATACATTTTCATTTTTCTGTTTTGCAATTTATGAATATAGATGCAATGAAAAGTTTCCAATTTCTATTATTGTTTTGTCTAGATTAGTTTAAATGTGAAATTTCTTAGACCGTAAAGACAATAGGCTCGAAAATACCGTCAAAGTTAGCAATGTAACAACAGCCACTAGTAACCTATTATGTTTTTGCTCGTAGGGCACTGCACACACGACAAGGTTCAGCGCTCACGTTTGCTATTCTCATCAAGCACCATGCGCACAAACAGACATTGATCCTAAGACGAATATTTAATCCACCAGCCAAATGGAAGAGCAATTGCAAGCATAACATTACATCTTATGCCTAAGCTCGTCAGTCAGCATACTGCAATGTTTCTTGCCCATGCCCCGCGGCTATCCCTTTCTTGCTTCTAGTCTCGAGTTTTAAGCCAGTCGGGAAGGGCACAAAAAATGGTTCACTTTTTTATGCCATATAATTGGTATATTGAACCCCACTCGAGAATATTAAGGAAGGAAATATGGAATATTAGTAATGTTCAATACCCTATAACGCATAAAACCCAAGATACAAATGGTTAATAACTTAAGACAAACAATGGCAAATTGACAAATCCCTCGTTAAATTGTTAGGTTTTTTTCATTCATTAAAGAACTTGGTTTATTCACTTGTTCAACTTCTTCTGCATAATGCTGAACTGCAAACTTTTAGTAGAAAGTTATGAAACTTTTTGACTTTTTCTCTGTTTTCTAGTGCTCGTTTTTTATTAATATGTTAAATACCACAAGTGAAGTTTCCATTGGAAACCTTGTAAGGCTTGGTATCCTTATCTTCAGTAAAAACCAGAATTAAATGTAAGAAACAATACCAACTCATTTGGTTCCATCAATGGTTTAAATCAAATAAGACCAATAACAGCTTCGATACATGAAATTATTCAACTTATAACACTTACATCCATTGATATAATATATATATAACTGTACTTTGTATCTCAAAATCCCGTGCTAAAGAGCATGTTTAACGTACACAGCTCGATTCATTTGCCTTTCCTTGTGTTAAAAGAAAAAATAAAACTAGTTTGAGCAAGATTGGAAATTAATAGATTGGTGCATGCAATCACTTTAGGGAAACAAGTTTTTACATGAAATTATGGAGACAGCTTTATTGAAGGAGAGGCTTAATACACTTTTTGATGTAAGAATCCAGCACATCAGTTGAATAAAACAATTTTCAGCTATGATTTAATAAAAAAATGTAGCTATGTTTTACTTCAGCAAAAAAATAATGGAAAATGGGATCAACCGTTTGTTCTTTCTCTCTCTTTTATAATTTTTATTCCTTTCGTATATGCACTCTATTAAAAATATAGCTTCAACAGTGGAAATGTATCTGCTTATAACAATTATTTTGCTGGTAATGTTTCTATTGTTTAAAACACTATTACCGTTGGAAATATCAATTGATAATTTGTAGATGTAATATTTCGTTAGTAAATATATTTGAAATTTAAAAATTAATTTTGTCGGTAAAACTATAGCCTATGCCAAGAGAAACTTTCCATCGTTAATTTTCCATCAATCCAGTCACATTTTTAATAGGGTGGGTGGGGTTTTTTTGTTTAGGGGTATGAAAGGTTCTTATTAATTTATTGTTAATAAAGAGGGGCATTTCTCTATCACCTGTCTCTTATCACTACTATATATATATCAATAAGCCAAAGAAGATTAAAATTCATAAGGTCATTTTGTGCCAGCCCAAGAACTCTCTTCATCCAGAAATTGGGAAGAATTCTCAGGCTTTTGTCCTCCTCCACCTCAACCAAAATTCCTAATTTCATGTTCACCAAAAACAAGAAAGAACGAGAGAGACGAAGTATTCATTATCAAGTTTGAAATTTAAGCCGGAAAAGGACAACCAATACTTTATTAAAGTTATATAGTTTATAGTCTTTATCTGATGTCGAATATTACAGGTGATGAGGGGAGTTTTTCCTCGGGAAATACCGGAGAAATTCAACAGCAACAAGAAAAACCTCAAAACTCGATAGTTTCTAATGCTACTACGAATAGCAATGGCTCCAGCTCCCAGCAGCCGCCTACTAAGAAGAAACGAAACTTACCCGGAAATCCAGGCAATTTTAGCAACTCATAATTCTTATTGTGTATATGTTTTTATACTATCAATCTCTTTGTTTATTAATGAACTAGACGGAGTAGCATAAAAGGGTTCATGTAGTCGACCTCAAAATTTATTGAGTTCTAAATTTATTTTATAACTATGGTCTGCATAATTATGTTTGTAGAAGTGCATTTGTTCATAGAATACCGTAGGGTTTGAGAGCTTACCAGTTTTGTAGATTCAGTTTAAGAAATCTTTTGGATTAAAAAGAAATCAATTGTAAAGGGTCCAATAATTGAATTCAGAATTTCAATAATTGATCTACACTGTGCATGATTGCACCTTTCTTTATCTTGTGAGATCACGGGATGTCTTATTCACTTAATTTATTCGTAAAGTCATCATATGTAATAATTTTTTGTTTCAACACATATATGCTGGTATATGCTGGAGTTGTCTTGCAGGATGATCACTAACAATACTATGATTTTTTGTCTTTATATTGTAAAGATCCGACAGCAGACGTTATTGCACTGTCACCAACAACCCTTATGGCAACAAACAGATTTGTATGTGAAATTTGTAACAAAGGATTCCAAAGGGATCAAAATCTTCAATTGCATAGAAGGGGTCATAATCTTCCTTGGAAATTAAGGCAAAGAACAAGTACCGAGATAAAAAAGCGTGTTTATATATGCCCGGAGCCATCTTGTGTGCACCATAATCCAGCTCGAGCATTGGGAGACCTTACGGGAATCAAGAAACATTATAGCCGAAAACATGGAGAGAAGAAATGGAAATGTGATAAGTGCTCGAAGAAATACGCTGTGCAATCTGACTGGAAAGCTCACCAAAAAACTTGTGGAACGAGGGAGTACAAATGTGATTGTGGGACCATATTCTCTAGGTTCATATCTCACTACTTATGAATTGATCTACAATTTGTGATGTTATGTTTGACCACCTGAAGTGTGATCCTATCGTACACGGCATTTTAAGACACCCTAATATTCCTACCTATCTAGGATTTTATTAGATCACCTTCGTCGTAATGAAAACTTAATGCAGTGAGTGGATGTAGAGTTCATATCAAGGGTATAATCTATAACATAAATGTCATTCCGAAGTGATATATTAGTCTACTAATAAGTCAAATTTCGGATCAAGAAGATGCGAAATTGAGTTTAGTTCTACAAGAATGGTGTGTTCCGAGGTGTGAAGTACCGAAACTTTTGTACATTTTTTTCCATATAGTATCAGTATTTAATGCATATATATATTTTGTGCATGCAGGAGGGACAGTTTTATAACACATAGAGCATTCTGTGATGCTCTGGCTGAAGAGAACAATAAAGTGAACCAATGCCTATTGAGTACAATGGGGCCTAATTTACAAGGCCAAATGCCTGAACTCATTTCTACTATGCCTATTAACACAAATACACCTATGGGATTATCTGATTTCAACAATCCAATGAAATCACTTCCTCCAGATCTTGTCCCGATCCCATTCAAGTCCATGAACATTGGCGGTGGTATGTTTTCGAGCAATTCCAGCTCCCTCTTTGGTAGCCCGAGAAGCATTCATTCTTCGTCATCAGGCCTTCAGCTAAGCTCGAGTTCTAGTCCCTCGGGCTATAACTACCATCAAGATGGAAAAAGCGGTCAGGGTCAGATTTCAGGCTCGGCCCACATGTCGGCAACGGCATTGTTGCAAAAGGCAGCCCAAATGGGTGCAACTGCAAGCAATAGTATCAACTCTCCAATGATGCAAAAGAGCCTTGTTAGTAGTATGACGGGTCCTGATCAAGTTTCGGGAACAAGGCCTTCGTCCAATGTGCACCAAGGCAACTCGTATGACAACATCCAAATGCAAAACGAACAATCAGCTTTCGTAGGAATCAACGGAGGAGGATATTCTAGCCAGCTTATGCACAAGAGCCCGCAAGAGGTGTCTGACTTGTTCGACTCCTCCAAGACTTGTGGCTCAGCAATGAGTGACATGATGATGTACGGTGGAATGCTGATGAATAACGAGCTAAATTCTGGATTCTTAAAGAATGCTATGGAACAAGAGGACAGTGAAAATTCCGGGCTTGTCCAGGGAAGAAATGTCATGGGGATGAATTCCTCCGGCCCGTCCAGGTTAGGGGGCAACGATGTGATGACGGTGGATTTCTTAGGCGTCGGTGGATCGAGGCCTCAAAATATGCATGAACAGAGATTGGATTTGGAGGCTATAAACCAACAGAGAATGCAAGTAGTGAACCCTTTCCAACAGCTCTCTCATAGGGATTCTGCTATGGAAAAGCCCTTATGGGATGATGTGTGAGAGATTGCAATGTAGGAATAAAACAATATCGGATAGTACAATAAGATGACATCTAATGAAGTCTGACACAGTGTCTTAAATTCAACTTCATTGTTAGGCACTGGATTTCATGTTGAATTTTAACTTGTCATAGCGGCTGTGAGTGAAATGTCGCCCCTCAAATTCAGCAACATTTGTCAAAAGTCGTAGTATTTGTTATCACTAACTTGTCGTTGGCCTTTAGCTCGAGTGACAGGAACACATTTTCATCGTATCTTCTCTCGCTAGATTGTCGCTCGAGCGACAGTCTCACAACTCGAGCTTGCTCGAGTGATAGACGAGCAATGGAGATAGTTATTTTCCTTCCTCGTATTTCTTCTTTTTTATCCAACTTTGGACAGCAATTTCTCATTTATTCGGAATTGATTTTGAGATTCCAAATTTATCAAGACGATCTACTCGACGAGTAGAACAAGTTAGTATATTTATATTCATAATTTGACTATTGAATTAAGTTCGAATATTTGATCAAAATTGACACAAAAGTCACTTTTTCATACTCAATTTCATTCTCTAAACCAAATTCCAACATAAATTAGCATTCTATTGCTAATCCAATGAAAATCCTTGATATAAGCTTGATTATTAAGTTGAAGAACAACACTACATTTGCTTATTTCTTAAAAGTTCATAATTTAACAACAAACAAAGTCTCATTCTTAATTAGTGGTGGCAAATGAGTCCATTGACTCGATTCGGAAAAAGTTGGGAGTTGAACCTGCTCGAAGCTCATTTCTTCAAACTAAGGCTCAAGCCAAGCCTCAAAAATGAGATTTGGCCCGAGCTCGGACCAGCTCGCGAGTCGCATGAGCCCAAATACGGGTCAGCCCGTACGTGGGCTTGTGTGACCCACTTCAAACCACTTACATAATCTTTT
>CAIGRB010036530.1:39884-76057 GCA_903798255.1 Fraxinus quadrangulata | reverse complement strand
TCGTCTGTAAATTAACGATCAATTTTTCGCATATTCGAGTAAAAAAGTAAAATTTAAAAAAAAAAAACCAACCCGTGAACCAACTTGACTCAACTAAGGCTTAAGCCAAAACCCGGGCCAAGCCCATTACGGGGGGCAAGCCCAACCTATGCCTAGCTCGAGCTTTTTTTTTTTTTTTTTTCTTTTTTGGAGGAAATTGCACAAGATACTCTAATTAAGATATTAATTCAAATATTACATTTCCACGTTTTATATACCAAAAATACTGGCATTTTATAATCAAAAAATGAAAATAGAAGTCCATGTATGCTTCCCATGATTTACGATCATACAATAAGTTTTAATGCATACATATTGTTGAAGCACATTCTAGTGATGGCTACGTGAACTGCATTTCTCTAATATTCCATGGTTTACTAGAATTTCTATTTTGTACATAAGCTGTATTTGTCCTTGTAAACTTGGATCTTTTGGAAATTTAATTTATCACAATTTGTGTCTAATGTTCCCAATTTAATGTATCATATCATATGTGATATGTATAATGAGATGTTTTAAAATCAAAATATGTTATCCTTTCTTTTGTTATCAACAATATCTATTCAAAATTGTTCCGGTATACTGTTGTATTTTCGTCGCAAAGTGAGTAACAAACATAGATATAGTTTTTTATTTGATACATTTCAATTTTTCATATAACACAATGTATTAGATTTTTGTATGTAATTAACATTATCCATGCATCTGATCAAGAGAAGTTACAATCTTAGTTGAGTTTATATATATGTTTTAGCTTGTTAATTATGTATCTAACATCATTACTTGTTACTTAATTTGCAGGAGTGATACATGCATCCTTCTAACAAGGTTTCGGGGTTGAATTATGATTTTTGCACCTAACGAAGTCATTATCACATTGAACTCAAAGCTGGTCGATGAGCAAAAGCATTACCACGTCCATGTCGGTCTCCGTGAAAAGATAAACTTATCTTCGAAATTCAAAAGCTGCCTCCAATAATTGTGCCTTTACTTTTAATTCGTAGAGACGTTACTATCATTTTATGTACATTCTTACAATTCAATCAACTTCCGAGCTTACTACATTAAAACTCTATCCCATTGTAGTAGCTTTGAAAGTTGTCTTGAACGCCGTCAAAAGATAAACTTATCTTGGCAAAAGTCGCAACTCACAAGCCGGTGATTCTCATAGTTCATGGCTGGCCGACGAAACTATTTCCTGCTTGCCGACGAAACTTATCTCCACATTGAAATGTTTATGAGGAATGTCAATCGGAATTTCTCCTGAAGTTAAAGAAGAAATTCAGGTCAAATATTCATTCCTTTTTCATTTCTATTATTTCTAAACCTACCAAACATGTTCAATGTGTAATGTGTTAATCTCTTCCGGAAAATATGACGGAAGGCGCTAAAATCTTAAATCAAATGTACACGTAACTAACGAAACAAGAACCATACGTAAAAATGGAGGAAAAATTTAAATTAAACAACAAATGTAGCAAGCAGGACATATTGTTTCCAATTTCAGCCAAGAGGATAAATTAAACTAGTGTAATCCAAAGGATGCTTTTCATTTTTCAAAATCTGTATGGAATTTTTCATTCTAAGAAAAATGAAAGTGTAATACTTAATGATCTTGAATAAGACATCTTGGGTAAGTTGCTTCTATGTAATGCATCATTCTATGATAGTTTTGTTAAGATTTGGGATTCAATTTTTAAAAGTTAACTTTATTAAGAAAAGTAGTACAAATTCTTATAAATTGGTTTATATTTTCATCTTTATTCGATGTAGGATTTTATCTTTTAACATACCTCCGTAATATGGTGGCTCGTTTGAGCAAACCAATCATGAAATCCGTGTGCTCAATTTTTTTGAGTCTTAATCGAATCGAATTGTTCGTTGGAGCTTAACGGGATCTGATACCATGTTAAGATTTGGGGTTCCATCTTAAAAGATTAATCTTATTAAGAGGAGTAGTTCAAACTCTTATAAATTGATCTATGTTTTCATCTTTATTCGATATGGGATTTTATCATTGAATAAGTTTGCGATCACGAAATCACTCTAATTTACAATATTTGAACATCTCTGTCACTAGTTTATCTTTCGATTATTACTGCAAATGGAGATCTCTGATGAAATTTTATGATAGAATCAAAACAAAATATCCACAGAGAATAATAGAGTTTGCAATTGAGGCAAATTATCACACACATTGAACCCATTACATTGGACGATAATGGAAGATAACTGATTTAGAAAAAAAAATACAAAACTAATGATGATAAATAATAATTCATACTAATGATTCTATTACCCATAACTAACAAGTTATTATTGTTTCGAACAACTCGGATTGTGTCTTTACCTTGAATTCTATATCCGAAAGATTTTTTAGATCACAACAGCAATTCAAAAAATGGCGTCTATTATCTCGGAGTTCAAAAAACCCTCACAATGTTTCCTCTTCAAGGTTGTATTTTGGATTTATTTACATGTTTTATGTTTTACCTGTTTCCTACATCGATGTGTTTGGTACGATCTTGATTATCCAAAAAACATGGTGTGTTAGAGTAGTGAATGATACAAGTGTTTAAATGTTTATTAAGAATAGTGGTGGCAACCAGCCGACCCGGTTTACGAGCCCAAGCTCGGGCTAGGTATCAGCTCGGTGGTACAAAACTCCGCGAAAAGTAGAGTACAATTATTTATAGTTCTTCTAAATCATAATGATCTGCCTAATACATAATTTCAACTTAAATATGAAAGGACTTATCAACTACCCTCTTGATTGGGGTCTTGCAGTTCACCGCTGGAGCTCTGGTATTTGACGCCTGAGTCGAAGCTGAATGGAGATGTGTACGGTGTTAGGTACGGATTCTGAAATCTTTTTTTCTGCCTCTTCTGCAACCTTCACGGCCTCACTGATTTTTATCACCCATAGAAAGATCAACTTTAAAATGAACTACTGAACTTGAAAACTAGAAAAGGAACATTAATAAGAGATGTAGACATGTCTTACCTAATTAACATGTTCGGGGGCATGGAGACCTCGATTTGAAGGAAAATCTGCCCTTGCAACACATGGCGTGTTATGCGCTCAACCACCATTTTCTGAAACCATCAAAAAAAATCACATAATGTTATAGCACATTTGAGGGTCTACAGAAACAGGTTGTCTCGAGTTCAACAAGCACAAAAATGAACTGTAACTTTGTAGTTCTTCAACATTATGCTGACTTATATTGAGGTACAATTAGTTTAAAGCCTATGCTACATCGACCTATCTACAAAGACAGAAGTAACCATTTCGGATACTTAACACTAATACACGAGGAGAAGCATAAAATGACAGTTTTGAGGAACCTGAGATGAGATAGATCTGCAGTTTCAAGATTGATCTCAATTTTGAGGAATCTAATTCTAAATAAACAGAACTTCATTATTGGGTTCAAAGCTTTCAAAGACATTACAAAGACTCGAAGCTATAACATTTGTCAGAATTTACAGTAAAATTTGACAACTGGAGATGAGGTCAAGCATCGCTCCAGATTAAGATAGTGGTGGCAAAGGGTGGAGCCGAGCAGGCTCGACCCTTACTCGCACGGGCTCGGCTCATGCTAGCACCCGCTCGGCTCGTTTGTCAACGGGCGAGCTCAGCTCGGCCCATGAGCTTGCCGCTCGTGGGCAGCTTGTGGGCCGGGCCGAGCTGAGCCGAGCTTTAGCTCGTCGGCTCGCCCAATTTTTTTTTTTTTTCAAAAAGAAGATAAGCCTTTAAATAAAATAAAATAAAACCCGATTTTGGACGAGCCCACGAGCAGCTCGAATAAAAACGAGCAGGCTCGGCTCGCTTGGCCTACTCGGCTCTGGCTCGTCTATTTGACGAGCCCGAGTGGCTTGTTTTTGACGAGCCGACGAGCCATTCGGCTCGGTTGCCACCTCTAGATTAAGATGAGCCCCAATGCAGAACTCATGATGAAACGAAGAAACAACAGATAGGTGCTTGAAATTTGAAATAAAATAAAAAATATACCTCCAAGAAATTAGATGATAAAATATTGGAAACAGTATCTTCAACATCTGTTTGCTCCAACTCGACAGTACTGCTCTGGTGATCTGTACTCTTATGATGATTGGTTAAACTGGATGGAATCTCAGAAGTCGAAGGCTCTACAAGAAAATATGATGAGTAAGTTGGTTTTTGTTTTACTAGTATCATCAAACTTCAACCTGTCAATGCTTCGGGTGCTAACCTAGTCAAAGTAATTTGTTCCTTTGGTTAAAACTATAAAATCTACAACGACAGATATATCCAAGTGCATGCAGTCCCCAACAATAGTTCGAAATGCTTCAGTTTACAGTGTTGATGGAAATACTGGACCCTTCTTTTTTTCGTTTACAAATGAAAGGTGGTAACCTAGAACTGAAAAAAAAAAAATCAAACTGTGGATATATATTCTGTATGGTTTCGATGTTTATACATTTCCTGATGCCCCCCTATCATGCAGATTCTGTATTTGTCTTCTGTTTAAAAGTTGCTTTGTCCTCCTTAAAAAGAGACACCAAACCTAAAATATCTCTGCATATTGCCAATAAAAGATGACTACAAGGAACCAAGTTTCTCACCTATGTGTATAAACACCTCAGCTATCATAGGATGGGACTGCTGAAGTTGACGACGAACATTATGCTCAACATCATGTGCAGCACTAACACTAGAAAAGGGATCTACCTACATGGAGAAAGTATTTGCTGTAGCAACATTAGATTACATATCAAAGGGTACCACATCAACGTGCTAAACATTTTTATTTTCTTTTTTCAGTAATCGACAACAATTTACCATTCACATTACATTATGCAAAAGCACAAGAAATAACGAACCTCAATGTCTACATCAACATACAGAGATGAACCAGCTTTCCTTCCTCTCAGGCGATTATATCCCTACAAGTTCCAACGGAGATAATTAGATCAAATCAAAATGACAATTAACAAATTTTTACAGAGAAAATGTAAATATATCCATGCACAAGTTGCTGGCAAAGCATGGCCTTGAAAGCGCTAGTGATAGAGGATTTCAGTTAACGTGCGATTGAACTATTGAAATATAGCAAAAGGTAAGTTGGAGACAAAAAGAAACAACCGAAAACTTAGAAACATGTCCATAGGATGTTAGTTCCGCATATGACTGTTATTCATAATGAATACTGGACTCTCTTAATCATTAATCAGATCGGCATAAAAAATAGAGGGTCAAAATCAGCCTTTCTGATTCACCAATAAATGATTTTTTTAAGGAACAATTACCTGATCAAACGCAAAACCCTCTCCATATTACAGTGCTTCAGAAGCAGGACTAGATTGCTAGATTTCACCAGATTTCAGTAGGAGCCAAAAGAAAAAGAGTTGGTTACTTAAAACAGTTAATTGGAGGCTAAAGAAAACTGGTCATTGAGTCAGAACAGCCCACTGCCGTTTTTCTCACGAGGAATGCTTATGGAGCCAGTTAACTATTAAAACATCTTTATGCTCCTCTAACTTCAAAGAGATAAACTGGATGCAACAAAAAGTTGACGGAATCAACGAACAACACACAAAAGCAAAGAGTATTAAGCCCAAAATATGAAGTTATACCAAATGTTGGTAAGGGAATGAACATGAAATCAGCAAGATACATAAACCAGGACACTAGCATGATTTAAAGCCTGATGGTTTAACACGGTAATCATCACAACCACCTCTTGTCTACTCAAAATAAGGATTGCTTTGCATAAAGTAAATCCTCTTCGTAACGATTGGTAGAAATTCTCTAAAGCTCTCCATCAAAATATTCCAAGAGAGTTTCTACCAATTGTTGAATGATCAAATAAATCTGTGCCTTCTATTTGAGGAATATCAATTGACTAGGGAGCTCATTTGTAACCATTCGAGTGGTAAAGAGCATCTTAAGTACAATATACGGGCAATCACACAAACTTTCTATTGTTTTCATATTTTGCTTATCTAATTTTTTTTCCATTTCCTGGAATTAACTAATGTTTTTTTTCTTTTGTCCAAGACTTGTAAGAATATCTCGAGTGAGGAAAAAATGTATATTAAGACGTCCAAAACACATGGTAGGAATGACCCTCCACCGATGTATTCTATATTAATAAAGCAAAGTTTTTCGCAGCAAATTCAATTTTTATGCTACAGTTTAGCCTTAAAAAACATATGGCTACTAATAAATCAAAAATCCTGTTGCCGGGTGATAACACCACATCAGCATGATTTACAACAATAGGCATCACATTACCCCCAATAAATATCCCATGTGCTTTAAATCTAAATTCATTTTCTTGTATGCACATAGGGAAAAAAAACATATTGAGAACAAAATATAAAATTCAGGGTAACATGAATTTAAAGACAAATATCTTGTAAATAAACAAACTTCATATTAAGTCAATAACAAGTAAATAAGGAAATTAAATACAATATACAAAGATAAACGAATGGAAAAAAATAAAAATAAATATACAAAGGTTGAAATTGACTTACTTTGACTCCCTCAACTCCTAGAATTGTTTGTTTAAAAGGTTCCAGTTGTTGTGATGGAACAGCAGCATCCACCAATTCCAAGATACTAAATTAGAAAGATGTCAAAATGGAAGAGAGCAATGTTATAACTCTTTGGCAAACACTAAATGTATTTCCAAAGAATCAAAGGGATCTTTGGACAATGAGAAGCTCAAACTAATCCATTTGACAAAAATAATGCTTATTCAAGAGTAAGAATGAATCCAAACACTCACCACCGAGTTGAAAACTTGTCTAGGACAGTTCTACTAAAGGCCTTTCTTCACAAATATGCAATAGAGAAAATCTTAAATGCTTTTATAAACATACCAATTATATGACAAAATTATACCTTTGGTAACCAGTTTCAAGACCAGCTTTTAAGATCATTCCTGAAACGACAAGTCCAGCAAGAGGATCCAGGAATCTCACCCCAAGAAAAGACCCACCTAATCTCGCAATTCACAACGAACATGGTCAATAATGATAGAAAATCCCAACAACGTCAGATAATGGGCAAGTTAATAATGGAATAAATAACTATAAAAGTTAAAAACTAGAAATATTTGCCTAAAAATTCGCAAAGAAACCTAGAAATAGAGAAAACAAAATGTCGACAACTACATCAAAGGTTCATACATCATTCAAAGAGGCCTAGATGCCTCATAATGACATCTCTAGGAGTATAAGAGGATGACATTCTTTTGACCACCTGGCTTCTGAAACTAAAATCTCTCAAATTCTAAAATAGAAATACACTTCAGCTGACAAACATATAGAAACAAAAATATGCTATGTGATGATACTCCTTGAGATAGCCCTTTGTGTGGTAGAAGTAATGATTATACTTTTCCAAACATCAACAAAATTTGCTAACAGGTTTGCACAGCCATGAGTATCAAACAACTCCGCATAAGTAATATATTGAACACAACATTAAATGCCACTTAGGAAGCAAAGTAAAAACAAAAAACAAAGTAAAACTTCAAAGCCACATTAGTCAAAGAGAAATATTTACCAACCCCTACGAGAGCAACTACTGATGAAATTGCATCAGCGCGGTGATGCCAAGCGTTGGCTTTCATAAGACCACTGCCCGTCTTTTCCCCTGCCCTTTTTGTTATCCAATATAACCTGGTAAAAAAAAAAATCATATTTCTTAAATGCAATCGTTAACCAGGAGCCTCTACTTGTCTATCAACATCTTACATGGTACAGGCAAAATGTACAAGTCAATCCAGCAACATGGAAGGTTATATATATATGACAAAGGAGCATGCTATATTTCTTATATGCAATCGAGAACCAGGGATATCTACTTGTCTATCAGTATCTTACATGATATACCAATATATGAGTAATAATTTTTTAATTGATATCCAGTCCCATAATCATCAATTAATAAATTGAGGAAGGATGCAATGTTCTAATGAGAGGTAACCGGGAAAGCAGCTATCAAGTGTTGGCAAAATGCCTCATCAATAAACTATTGTTCCTACTCGTGAGGTAAACACGTGTTAGTCTTAGTTCCATAATCATGACAAATAATTGTTGTAGTCAATGTTCTTCCTGATATTCTGGAATTTCCATGCCATTTCAACATGCATGGATCCATGGATAAATTCTGTGGCCAATTTGTGTTGTTTCACGATATCAAAAGAAGTAGAATATGTAAATGAATAAAATAAAGTAGCAAGAAAACTCCCTGCTTTATCACTACATCAAATAAGCACTTGCTATGGGTCTGAAAGGCACACTCTAGTCTGCATAATATATGTGTGCAAGATTACAGCTATATGCATGCTTTATTTGCACTGGAGCTGTATTAAATATTAATTTATTATCAACTTAAGCTATCTACCAGTCTAAGAGAAGCACAATTCATATCCAAACAAATTTGAATGGTTATAACCAAAAGAAAAATGAAAAGAAAGTCTAATCAAGAGTAAGGATTATCAATTCACCAATTCTACTTCAAACTTTCTTCCATCTAACTTAGTTCCAGCAGAAGCAAAAATAAGTCCTGGCCATTAGGTTTCTCCATAATTCTTTATTATCACGAATCAAAAGTTAATAAAAGCTAAGATCCTGCTAAAAGTCTATTTATTGTCTCCTCCCATCCTCTCATATGTCAGTTGAAAAATAATAGTGAAACATATAAAAGTCAACATCCAATTTCCATTCTTTATGGTGGCGAATTCGATATTTTTTTTTCTGGGCATAAAAGGCAACTTCTAAGTCCTCATTTTAATTATCATTGGCAAATATTGAAGTCACAACTTCGCCTGAATTTATCAATATTTAAAAATTATAAGCCAAAATCTCTGTTAAGTGAAGTGAACATACAAGAGTTGACATGACAACTAATACACAAGATGCTAGATGGTAATTTACGTGAGAGTGTGACCAAATCATATAGGCATGTTATGTTTGCAAAGGAGCTAAAACTAACAATATCACATAAAATTAACAGTAACATGACTTGCAGAGACCCTTCTTTAACAGCTATGGACACTATAGTCATGTTCAAAGCCAGAACTGGGTGTTCCATGTCCATTTCATGGTGATGTCCACCGTGGTGGTGGCCGTGCATGTGGTCATGAGTTGAGGACTGATTAACTATCTCAGGAGCAACAGACCATATTTCCTGCAGATAAAATATAATTACTTTATTAAAAAGAAATAAAACATGATTAAATCAACCATGTATCTACATTCAACAATTTACAACATCTCTGATGCTGATATTTTACAATATTTCCAACCCAACAAAAAGAACCATTTCCCAAAAGAATTGAAAACTAACCTATGGTTGGCTCACATTTATGAACAGTTTATAAACAATCAAGCCATTTTTTATCCACACATTTCGAGGGACTCATCAGTACCACCCACTTATGCACCATTTATCTATTGATAGTGTAAACCATTTATAAATATCTCCCAAACATGTTTTTAGAAACTTACAGCTAGGATGTCCAAAGCATGCCATGCAATGCCTCCAGCAGTAGCCAAAAGCATAGTAGAAATTCCAAGAGCTCCTAAAGTCTCAAATTTACCATGTCCTGAAAAACAAAGAGCAATAGGAATTGTAAGAAAGGGTAATATGAATTGTACAAAAAAATTTATTATGTCCGTGAACCTAGGGAAAAACTTTTCTTCAGCACTGTGTAGTCAACATTTATGCTATATAATATAGAATATGCCAATTAGCATTTCAATCATAGACTCAGAAAAATGAAACAATGACTAATCATATATGTCTAGATAGCATCTTGGAATGAATCTGGATTAGAAATTAGAAACAAGAGGAAACTGAGAATAAGTGACCACTGATGGAAGACATGAACCAGAAAATTCCAAGCACGAGGATAGGAATTACAAAAAGTGTGAACAACATTTTTCTAACAAGATCAAAATTCAATCAATTCTTGACGAGAAAAACATATCTAACAAGAATAACTATTTCAACCTCACACTTTGTAAGCAAATGCCAAGCCGAATGCCTTCAGTGTTTACTAAAAGTGTAGCATATCAAGATCTTGATTAAGGGAAAGAGAATCATATTAACTTGATGATTTATACAAGCAGAATCACAGTCATGCAGAACAGTATTTGGAGAAGTGTGTTATGAATTCTCTGATCAATGCAGTTGATAAAAGCTATATGACACTATGACTAATATGAGTACATAGAGAGATGAAGTGATATTAATAATAATATTATGTGCTGCATGACTTTATTCACAGGTATAAGGATAAGAACATTTCGAGTAAACTAGTATCATAAACAAGCACTAAGATATCCTTCTAATTTTATGCTTTCCTACTCCCATTTTGTCCATGTTGTGTTATGGTATCTGTTTCTCCAATACACATCTATGCTTCTTGGTTTCTGAGAAAGAAAAGACTCCTAACATAACAAAATAATTTCAAATATTTTTTTCATATGGCAGTCGATACTAGGTTTCACTGATATTCTCCAATTAACACCACAAGAATCCATCTTTTTCCTCACTTTACACACATCTCAGCCGCACATTTGCCAGTAGTTTGTCAAATGAACTACCTTTATGCATGTAAATCAACGTTCCATGTTTTAGTGATACGATTTGTATCTTAGCTAGACTAATCTACCCATGCAGCGCTTTTATTATACAATAACGAACTGATTTAGTTACCAAAACAAAGGAAAACCAAATAGAGCTACAAATATCAAACATGAACAGAGTAACGCGTAGATACGGATCATAAGTGACCATATGGATGTTCTTTGTCCTTCGGTGCGCTGGCAGCTCTGAAGGACATCAATGCCACCCCACTCAAAACCTACACCATCAGACTCGTACAATTAACTAAACAGAAATGAAAGAATGAAAAACATGAAACTTTCAAGTAATTTAGTGTAATGCTAATAATAATAAAATATTGTTATTTAAACTCTACTTATACCACATCGGAGACTGAATGAGCCGCATCAGCAATAATAGCAGTGCTACCGGAAAGATAACCGGTCAAGGCTTTACCGGTGGCCAAGCCAACATCTGCAGCTAGGCCAAGCCGGAAAATCTTGTCCCCCTCCTTGCCGGAGCTGAGATCCTGGTGGTGGTCATGCTGGTGGTGGGAATGGCCTATATGCCACCGCTTGTGAACCTTGAAATTCGGGTTGTCGTTAGAATTCCCATATAACTCAGAATTGAGAGCAAGGAGTGCAGCGGTGGGATTATTTAAATTCTTGTAAGAGTAGGACGATGAGATTCTGGAGATTTTTTGAATTGGATTGAAATTGATCAGGAATCTAAATCCCATCTTAATGCTCTTCAAAAAAATTAAATTGATTCAAGATTTCTGTATTGGCAAGGTGAACTGCCAGAATTTTGATTTGGGGTGATAAAGACGGGAACCAGCGTTTCCTTTAAGCATCTCCTAGGCTCTCGTTCAAACTTTTCCTTTTTTAAAAAAAAATATTTTTTTCTATTTCAGAAAGAAATTTATAAAATAATTATATAACTTTTTACAAACAAACTAATATCATTATTTTTCTTATTTTCTACATTTATCAAATAATTAAAATTTATAATCATAACAATCTTTAGAAAAAAATTAATAATCAATGTGCCAGAATCATTTTTCTTTTTAAAATGTACATATCCATCGATATTCAATCCAACATATCAGTCGTAATCGTATAAAATCATCGTACTACCGACCTTCCAGTGATGCTCCAAGAAACTTCAGATGATGTCTGACATATCACTTTGTGTAGCTCATTTTGAACATTTAACAGTTAAAAGCTGTCGAATAAGTTTTACAGAAGTAAGAAAAGTTGAATGTATAACACAATAATTTATCCAAATTGAGAACAAAAAATCCAAAATTCTCTGAAAAGCCCCACTAATTCTAAAATTTGCAGACATTTCCATATACCACGTCCAAATCATAAACATCGAACATCACTATTAGCACAGGTTAATCACAGGCTATCTTCTCCCACCGTGCCATCCTCTGTTCCCACCTCGACCATGATCCTGATAACCTGATGGCTGCACCGGATCCTGCAGCATTGCCCCTTCGGCTCTATAACCATGTCTCGAGTTCATTATTGGTTGGGGTTGATTCCGGCCCACGACATATTCATGAGACCTCATCGGACTATTTTCCGGGCTCCACGTCTCAAACTTAGGTGCCTCCTCTAAGTGATTTCTTTCAGAAGCCTGAAGAGGTCCTCTGGTGTAAGCATTATAATAATTTGATTGTGCGATTTCTCGATAATGGGGCTCAGGCCCGTATGAAATTTGTCTTTCAGTTAATGTTGACATAACTGAACCCGGCAATGGCTGAGCGTTACCTAAGGTAGAATTAGCTAAATTATTAGTGTTTAGCATCATTTCCGAGCCTAATTTTGTGTTGGCCGAAGTTATGTGTAGGTGCCATTGTTGAGAAGCTGTTCGAAAAGATGATACTGGTGGTACCACTTGGTGTTGGTGGACCAACTGCTGAACAGCAGATGATTGAGATGCCAAGACGAGGTTGGCCGGAATCTTTGAATGATTTAAACTGCTTGCCGGAATGTGTGCATTACCGTTTGCTACTGCGTGCTGCCGTGAAAATGGATTTCTCAAAAAATCAGGCTTCAATCCACCCTGCAAAAATCAAGAGTCGAGAAAAGAAAACAAAAAATACCATCCATCAGTAGACGCCTTCAACAAAAGAACAATGGAAGTAAAGGAATTGTAGAAAGGTAATGATCAAATTATGAACTGTTAACACAGTTCAGAAATGTCTTCAGTTAGTTGTTGTCTTCGACTTTTGCTGTATTGTTCCCTTTCTTTTTTATTTTCCTTTTTCTTTATGGGATTCAATACTTCTTAGGTTTAAGGGGAAATGAAGTGAATGAAAAAGACAAACATTTTCAGCTTCAGTGTTCATGTATATAACCCATCCCATCCTCCCAGACCTCCAAAACTTGCAAGTTAAACCAGTATACGGACATGAACATGAGGTAGCGGAGAAAACTGAAACAATTCCATATATATTCAACAAAGTTGTGTACAAAATGTGCTTAAATTTACGCACCGTTACAGGATTGCTGGAGGGAGTTGGGGATGGAAGAGACACTTCAACCTTATTCTCAGCTTTTGTGCCTAGAGCTGCTAAACTACTCGAAGAGTTCACTCCATTCGCTTTTATCATATCGAGCAGCTTAACAGTCTCGCCACTTGATAATGGACCACCCTGGCCAGAAGTCAGGGCAAAAACCAACTGCGGATTTTTAAGCAATTCAGCAAGCAACTCAAGGTCGGGTTCAGGCATACCGATCCCACTGACATTCTGTGACGATGTAGAGGCAATGGTTGCTGCCACTTCTTGGCTTTCCACCGGTGCTTCTAATGGTTCGACATCAGGCATTTGCTCGATGGGTATTTCTGGGGTTAGAAAATCATCAAAGTCCATCTCCCCATCCCAAGGTTCCCTCGGGTCTGGGGGAATTTCCTGAATTGTCCTGTAAACAACTTCTCTCTCTCTCCGCGCTCTGTTTTTCTGCACTTCAACTTCCTTGCTATTTTCACCAATGCCGACGTGCCAAGAATCACTAATTTTGATTTCTGCATGAAAGAAAAAACAAGAGTAAATACTGAATACCAGCAGGTAAAGGCTCAGTTCCAATATAGTTGCGCCGCATGCTAAAGAGGAAACAGAGTAAATTATGATGCTTTACATACTAATTTTATAAAGATTTTGTTTCTCGGAATGTCAATCTCATTCATGATTGAGTTTATAGCTGTGTCATATAGTTACTTCATATTTGAAATATGTCGCCGCATACAATCTTTTCCATTCAAATCAAAATTTTGAGCTTGTAGTTATCAAATATACGATAACATCGGGAAGCAAAAATTTTAGATCATTCGCAAGCTTCAAATTTTCCTCTAACTATAGCAGTAAACATAATTAGTTCATTTGCAAGGTACCAACAAATTTATCTCCCAAGATCTCCCGTTAATTGATCTCTCGCCATGTTCTTTTGTCAATTTCCCCTTAATGACACTTCTTTTAACCTGAACTTCCATTTAGATCCCAAACTCAAATTGAGGATCCACGTGACATAAATAGTGGTAAAATTTGCATCTGCCAAAAGCGCAGTTAAATTAAGTATTTGAACCCCGTTGCATCTCTTCACTCCATTCCTTATTTTTTATTCTTGCTAGCACAGGAAATCTAACTCATTCTAAGGCAGATCCCTTAGAGTCATACTTTAGGGCAGTTCCTTGGTGAAATTGAAAAGAATTCACACTCACCGCCAGCTTTCCCAAAATAAGGGGAGATCGGCTGCTTACTGCTCACAAAATCATCTGACCTATACTAAAGTCAAGTTGTTCGCGTATCTTTCTGATCTGATTTCCTTCACCATTAAGGAACATTAGACTTGTTAAAAGCGATTGCTAGTAATTTGGCTATTACGCAAATGATGGCTGACTCTTGAATTAGTAGACAGAGTACTTCCCACCTGACAGGTGCACATCCCTTAACCCAAACTAAAGGCAGCAAAGAGTTGAAAATTAGAATTGTGTGTTGTAACCCTCACACACAATTTGCATTAAAAAAAAAAGGAACAGTGCATTGAGATACGATCCCGAAAAATCAATATTTAAGGATAATAGTTGTCCCGGAGGAATAGTACATCTCTAAACAAACCATGAAGTATCGGATACGTATCAAAAATCATACAAAAATATAAAATAATTAAAAAATACGTATCGAATACATATTGAAAATTAAAAATATATAAAATAATTAAAAAAAACAAGTATCCTATTGGAGGGTATCAAAGAGTATCGGAGCTTGGAAACATATCGGATATGGGTACTTAACAAGTTTACAAGTATCTTCTTAGGAGACAAGTCAGCAAATACAAACGAAGTTGTCTGCATCGATATGCAGAAATTAACATAACCCAATAATTTGATGAATCTCCATGAAAAAGAAGCAATATATGTCAATTTCAATATGAGAATTCTTTAAATGCAAGATTTCCTCCTCTCTCAGACACAGCCAGCAGATGCGTCGATTGATCAAAAAGAAAGTTCTTAATAATACTGATGGCATTGGTTTGTGTGGTTATTTAGGCACAAGTTCATTTATTTTGTACGTCGCCCAATTTTCCTTGCTAGCAGTCTATTTATCACCTTCACATTATATTGTGGGATAGCCATGGCAGTTTTGCAAATGAATTGGAAATAGGGAAGGGGAGAAAGGTCATCAAATTTATTTTCAAATAGGCGAGCGAAAGGCAAGGCAAGGGAAAGTAGCAGAACATAATTAACCTTCCACTTCCAGATATTTTTAACACACTAAACATGTATTGATTAAATTGAACTTCGAAGGAACCCTGACGATGAAAAAGCAAATATTATCTGCCAGGCTGCTTCTTATGCAATAAAATGATCAGATGAAAATATAAAGAAGAAAACAAGATAAATTTAAATTTACCTGGAGGTGTCTGCCATGGGATCTGGACATTCTTACATTTTTTCCTAGGAGGATCCAAATCGAAATTCACTGTGACATCTCGAGGAGTTTCCTGCTTAGTAGCCACCTTGGAGGAAGCTATATCAAGTTTCTTCTGTTCCTCCAGTTTAGGGCGAACAAATGCATTGGGTACTGAAGGACTAGCCTGTGAAGAGAGAGATTTTTTCTGACTTTCATCGGGAGATGTAATACTTTTACCGTATTTATTCTGCATGAATTGAGCACGCATTTTTGCTTTTTGTATATCATCAGCAGAAAGTGGGCGGCTTTGAGTTGCAGGTACAGATTTTGCAACCTGAGGGTTGCTCCTTACACCTGTTCTTTGGACTGGCTGCTCCACCATCTGAACTTTTCTGCGCTTTTGTGCTTCTGTAACTAGTTAAGGCAGTCAAATGGCAGGCTTATCCATTCAAATCCATAACAGATGGAGAGTAAAATAATCTAAATATCTTCCTAGTCAGATGTCTGCAAAAATTATCTTTTGATTTCACTTTATGAAGTTGGAAGAAATCACGAAGTTCAATTTAATGGCAGTCTTATCCATACAAATCCAAAATAGAGGGAGAGAAAATAATCTAAATCTATTTCTAGTCAGATGTCTTCAAAAATTAAATATCTTTTGATTTTACTTTGTGGAGTTGGAAGAAAACTTGTCACAATGTTCTATTTACTACTCTTCTGTAAACCAAAATAAGAACACTAGCCATGGTTATTTGTTTGCCCTCTGCCAAAACTCAGCAAGAAGATTATTTTGGTTTCACTTCTCTTCCAGCACTTTTGGAAGCCTAGCTTCAATATCTCTTATGTATGAATGGAGGAAGATACCATATCTAAAATTCTCAAGTGCTTTTGTGGTCACAATTAAAAAATTACAAAAACAAAACCGCTATCACATCCAAAAGTTTTTGAAGCAAAACAACCTCAAGATCAAACAGTATTTATTGATTAAGCTTTTTCAGGGACATAAATGTATTCATCAGCTTATTGATAGGATGATAATTTGCCAAATATTTCAAATGTCATAATGAATATGAAGGAATAATGTTACACAAGTGGGCTTATTGTAATGTCACATAGAGCATGTTTGAGCGCCATTTTTATTGAAGAATGCATTTTGGAATGGTAGATTGATATAGAATGTGTGGTTAAAAAATAAGGGAAAGTGTTGGGTATGTGTGTAATATTATTTTATTGAATAATGTGTTGTTGAAAATAAGAGAGGGAAAAATGTATTTTGAAAATAATGGAAATCAAATAGGGGCATAATCAGTAGTTACTATTATTCTTACACAGGAAGGCTCAGAATTTAGCTCACGGAAATGCATCATGTGCACTTAATGCGAATACAAAATAAAGGCAAAAACACAAGCATATCTTTCATTTACCACGTTCATTTCTACAAACAGAATAGCCTTTATAATAATATTTCAGCCGTACAATTTTCAACATTTATCAACCACCCATGAAGCAAAAATTGATTCAGAAAAGCCAGGACAAAAACAAGAAACCAATTTCTCAAGTAGTCATCGTATCAGCAGTCATTGAATAGACCAAGGGATTTTAACTTCATCAAATACACTACTTCCTAAATCAAAATTTTTAGCAATTATATTCATCAGGATCATCAACATTCATATTGCTGGCCTTTACCATTCTACAAGTTTAAACAATGTTGCTATACATCCGAAATGACAAGCCATTTCTGACCTTAAATTTACCAAAGGTCGTAGCATTAATTTTAACTTGCTCAAGCATGGGTAGAGTTTGTGGCCCCTGATAAAGCCTACTTTAGTGTAGCACCCAGGTTCAGCCTTTGGATAATTGAACTTCATTAGTTTACTCAAAACTGACTATTTAAGGAATACTAAAAGTTTTCAATCGCCAAAAGGAGTTATGGAAAGTTAGAAGAATCAAAATTCCCATATAGAAACCTATATTAGTTCTCTGATTAATCCAAGGGCGAACAGAAGGATACGTAATGATAAAACACCTCGCCTTTTGTTAGAGTCATCTGTTGACGCAGTGATCATTTTTGGTGGCTGAGAAGGTCTGAGCTTCCTGGAAAAGGAATCCGGGCTTAAAATGTCTCCAACAATCAAATTTGGCAAACAACTGTATGGAAAGGAGTGTCACATACCTTAAGTTGTCTTGATTTTCAAGGGGTATTAGAGCATTAGCCTGTAAGTTTAGGGTGGTTAGTAAGCATTCTCTGCAACACAAGTTATGATTTGAGCAAATAATACAGCATCCTCAAATAACTTACAGAGTTGTCAACTTTTGAATCTCTTGCTTCATTGCCCATAACTTCATCAATACTGCATAAATTACACACTAGTTGTCAGAATAGAAATAGAAGTAATTTCAGCAAACATAGAAAAGAAAAAATCAGCTTACCTCTGCTTCAGTAGCATCTCATCCTGTGCATTAGCAGCCGAATTCATCCCATTGCGTTTCTTCAAAGCCTGGCTCTTCACGAACGCCTTGCTCCATCTGGCTAATAGCATTCTTGCCCTGTTTGAGATGTCTGATCTTCAAATCAGAAAAATGAGAAAAACTAGCAAAGGAATGTAAAAACTAGACCTCTATTGCTAAGCAGAAATGGATGTGAACAGTGTGTTTAGTGTAATAACAAACACAGCCCTTGTTTGGCACATGTTTATAACTTGTTTATATCAGTCAAAATATTTTTATTCACATTCCATGGTACCCACTTATCCGCCGTCATTTCTATCTATTTATAATTTAAACCGATTATAAACAACTCCCAACCATAATTTAATTGCACCATAATACATTAGAAAAAAACCTCAAGTGTGTTGAGCAGACATGTAAACAAGATATTTCCTAGTTAGTTTCAATATAATTGTGCAAACAAGAAGAATCAAATAATTATTCATTGTTGACCAGTTTATAAGTGAATATTTGGGTCTATGAATCTCATTTTACTCTCTGAAACAATAATTAATCAATATCAACAAATCGGGATAGTTTCCTTATTTCCAGTTAAAGAGAGACGCACTGCCAAGGAGCAATTTTAAAAGCAAAAGAACACACCTGATTTACTATAAAACCGCAGTTTATTAACACCTTGTAATATGGCTGACATTTGTACAGGGAGGGCCTTCATCAGTGGCAAGTGACAAAGTACCTAAAAATTGAAAATTAACTTTTAGAACTATTGAAAGATATTTGAGCAAAGCATGCAGTAAAACAACATTATGAACGCTGAAGACCTTGAGAACAACATTAAGAACACTTGTTTGTTCTTCTGAAGCTGCTTGACTTAGCCATGTCGCTAAAATCATCACGCCACCATTAGTTAAGAACCTGTAATTACATGAGATACTATATGGTTAGGGGCTTCCAGAATTCTAATCGTAATTGTTCCCCTCGTAAAAGAAATTTACAATTACCAATATAGCACTGAAGGATTTTGTATTTGTAGGATCCACTCCATCAATTTAACCTGCCCCGAGAACAATTCTTCTTTCCTCATTAAACTAAATATATTGTCAACGAAATATCTATCTGAGTTGTCCACTTGAGAAAGGACCTCATCCTGTGTTGAGCAAGAAGGTCCTTCCTCAATATTTATTGGAACTACACTGTGTATCGGAACAGGTTCAATAGGTATATTCGGATTCGATGTTGAGGGCGCCTCATCGGGCATCTCATTGCAGGCAGTGGATCTGTTTGCCTTCTCTCTTGACAATGTGATAAATTTCCTCACTCGTGATCTTTTATTATTAAAGAAGTCCCTAACCTACAAATGAAATAAGAAGATAATTCAGCCGGTGCTTGAAATAAACAAAAGCAAAATTTCCTGTTCGAAATAATTATTACATGCAAATGCATCCTGCTCGTTAGGTATTGCCAATACAATCTCCACCTTCTAAAAGTGTTACAATTTAAAAGTTCAACATTTAAACACTTTAAAATGTCAATAATTTCTAGATCTCGAACTTCTTCTCACATTATATGAAAAAACTTCATATTTGTGCATGTACACCAAAATTTTAGGTATGGTACTCTGATAATTAACCTTTAAATAACTAGAATTATCAATTCTGTATAACGATTTAAAGCTTGTAGGATCTTAGAAATTTCCATCTTAACTTTGGCATAGATAAGAAGGAATGAATCATTTTGGCTTGTTCATATTCCATCCATGTATATGTAAATACAGTAGACTTCCATTTCTGTCTATATTTCCTGTCATTCCCCATTTATTGGGCTTGGTATTTTAGATTCGACTGCTGAACTTTCACGGATCATCAATATGTTCACATCACATTGATTGGTAAAGCATCACCATCAATCTCTAGACTGTTTGCGCCATAGCCTCCTAGGGCTTAATTTAATAACCATAGTCGTGCAACCCTGTTTCCAAATTTCTCTAGTTCATTGGTGAGTTGCATATATTTTTATACAAATATTTTTGTAACTGCTGCGTACTTAGACGGATTGTGTTCGGATTTTCTAAATCTATTATCGGATTGAAGTTCATCATAAGTGAAAGTCGGAGTTAGGCATTTTTCACTGGTCTTTTTGTACAATACATACGTGAATGACGCCGTGTAATGTGTAGTTCACAATGCCTTTCATTTTTTTCCCTTTTTTGACAAGTTTTCGGTAACGAAACTAATATCTTATTACTTATAGAATTCCAAAAATTTCTCCAGCTCCTCAAAAGCCCACAGGATCGGAGTTGATGCTCCCATATACATAGCATTAGTAGTTAAAGCACGTGAATGATTTGAAATTCCACCTGCTTTTAGAAATGACAAAGCAGGAATTCTTTGTCTTCTACCTGAAGAAATTATTGCATGCATATGCATCCTGCTCATCAAGCAACAAGCATTAAAAGCTTATGTCTATCTTAGAAATTTGAGATAAATAACAGCACATCTTGGTTTATTAAAAAATAAGAAACAAACAAATTATTTCCGCCTGTCCATCCATATATAACTGGAGTACTAGATTTCCATTTCCGTCTATGTTTCTCCAATTCCCCATATACAGGGCTTGGTGTTGCAAAGTCAACAGCTGAATTTTCACTGATCATCATTCTGTTTGCATCACATTAATTCATAACGTGTCACCAGTTATCTTGAGACTCTTTGCACCATAGCCTCCTAGGGTTTTATAACCGTCGTGAAACATAGTTTCCAGATTTCTCATAATATGTGAGATGCTTGCACGATTTACATGTGTGCATATATTTTGCCACAACTCTTGCATACGAATTTTCTAAATCTATTCTCCTATAGATGTTCACGAGAAATGAAAGTCAGAGTATAGGATTTTAAACACTGGTCTTTTTGTACGATATATCCGTGAATGATATTAGGATATATTATTAATGTATAGACTAATAGACAGTTCATGCAATTTTTGTTTCTTCTGTGATTTCTGTGCTTTATTTGTATAGTCATGGAATTCAATGATGAACTAATCTTTCAAGTTACTTCCATACGAAAATTATTGCATGCATATACATCCTGCTCATCAGACATTACAATCTCCGATTTACAATCTTCACCTTCCAAGAACAAATTAAATTAATCCACAATGACAAGTTACTAAACCAACAATGAAGAGACAATAATTTGCCAATGAAGCAAGATATGCAGAACATTGATTGTACATGCAGTAATTGACTACCATTTTACAATGAATAATAAAATATGCGTTCAAAAACCCAATTAAAAAATGATAAATAGAGTTCTGGGCCCAACAGAACCTGTGTGGCTGTAATTCTGAAAAGAGAACTGATCTCCCGTGTTTCCTTCTTGCTAATAGTATCTTTTAGAGCAAATACTGATTGCATGTATTTAATAGCCTTGGGATTCAGCAAATCTCGGGGTTTCTTACCTGCATAAATGATTTCAAATAAATATAACTATCTTTTTGTCCTGTCAACTGGGACAAAATCAACCAATGAACAGAAAATCAACAACAATTCGTGTGATCCAAGGGTAAAAACAGTTAGTCAAAATTTAATACAGTGTCATTTTATTATATTTGTAAGAGAATGTAATTCATTGGCAAAAGCTTAAATATAATCCGAAATGAAATGTCTGGGGAGAGGGAATATGAAAGGTTCTTTTTTTAACGGTACTCCCAGAACAGATTCAGTTGAGACAGGGTAGGACTGTAGCTCAGAGGATTAGAGCACGTGGCTACGAACCAGGGTACCAAAACAATACTTTTAATCGCCAACTGGACAAAAACTACATGTGAGAACATCTTTATAAAGAAAAACAAAACTAACCTATCTTAATTGATAGCACTTTTAATCACCAACTGGACAAAAACTACATGTGAGAACATCTTTATAAAGAAAACAAAACTAACCTATCTTAATTGATAGCGATCCAGCAGCCTGCATCAATTTTACAATAATTAGAAGAGCAAGCATCCAAAATAAACTGAAAAATCAATCAATGAACAAAATTTATTTTAACCGAAAAAAAAAACAAAGAAAGAAAGAAAGGAATCAGCGGATTCTGTATAATCAGAAGACATGAAGAAAGATTACCATTTCTTGAGAGAGCGGATTCACACCAGTGAGTTCGCATTGAGTGGTGACAATATTTTCGAGGTGTTCAATCTGGCTCTTGAAAAGACCCAGCTGTGCGTGCAACAAGTCATGATACGACGTCGCAGAGCTGGTAGTAACTGCTAATTGATTCTCCTCCTTCGGCAACTCCATTGGTAATTTCAGAAATAATCTCTAAATCATAACACTCGAATCATAAGAGTTGCAATTGGTGAAAATTAAAGGGTTCGAAATGTATAACAAAAAAATCTGTGCAAATGGGCCAGGATCTCAGGAATTGAAAGAAATAGAATTGGGTAGAGAAGGGGAAGAAATTAGGGTTATGAATTGTGCTACTGAGAGGGGGAAGAGACGGTGGAACGAAAACAAAACAAGGAATAGAAAATTGGTTTGTCCAATTGTGAAAGTTTCACATATGGTCCCTAAGCTATAGGATTTTTGCGATTTTGGTCCTTGTTCCAAGATTGGGAAAGAGAACCCAAACCTTATTACTTCGTGCTCAAATGATCATTTTGGACTCTTACCATCTGGTTATGTATGAGCGTCTCTCACATGGCCACTACTTCGAAGTAAAATTGTTCGAGTACTATTCAATTTATCCATCTCTTATAATTCATGTCATCGGAAATGAATCATTGTGTAATAATAATTTTTCCATTGGGGCATCATTAATCTCAAAATGCATCTAAGTTCTAATATGAAAATTCATGTAGCAAAAATCATTATATCAAGGATTCAAGTTGTAAAAGGAAAAGTACCTTACCTCATAATTTGTTCACTAGCTATTCCTTCAACACATTTCTCTATTATATCAAAACTCTCTATATATAGATTGTTTGCCATAAAACCATGTTGCTTTCCTTCCTTGTGCCCTACAAATTTCTCGATAAAAACTTCGCTTCAAATTAAGTTCTTGTTTGATAGCCATTATTTGGTAAAAACAAAGGTTTGAATAGTATTTTTAAAAGAATGTGTGACTAAAAAGTAAAAGGTAGGAAAAAATCTTGGATTTACGTGCAAAATATTTTATTACGTAATTGTGTGATTAAAAATTGGTATATAGAAAAAAGTGTTTGAAAATAATAGTTATATTCACATTGACCGAAAATGATTCTCAAGCATAAGAAGTGAAAGCAAAACATCAAAATGATTACAATTTACAAGTCGAAGAATATTCAAACGGAACCTCAATAGTTTCTAGCTAAACAGAACCCATATGAACTTCTACAATTAGTTTATTTGAAAGCTGATCGTCTTAAAATGAAATAAATAATGTAGGTTATTTTTTGGATTTGAAATGTTTAGAGGTTGTTCTCTTCGTGTTTCAGTTTTGTGTTTTGAGTGTTCATTTGAGATTGTCGAAAATATATTCTTTTTAGCATTTTGAAAAATTATTTTGAAAACACCCAAAACGCGTTTTGAAAATTTTGGCTTGATTATAACTGAAAACACCCAAAGCGACAAATTTGTCGATTTGGGTTTTTCTTTGTAAATTTTTAACTTATTTTCAAAAAAGCATTTTCAAAAATAAAAAAGAGAACGCGTTTTCACTGTTTTAAAAAAATGAAAAACAGCATGAAAATGACAAAAAAAACAAGCCCTTAGCTTTTCTCACAAGGGTTACATGCATAGTACCTACTATATGATCAAGATTGTCAACAGTATCTACTTTATCGTGCCATCATACATTGACTCATTGTGATGCTTTATTTATTTTTTGTTGATTAAGAAAGAATGTAAATTAATACGCACTGGAGAGGTAAGACAAATTTAAGAGTGCAACTTCCTCCAATGTTGAAGAAAACATGATTGCATTTATTAGTTTGATATTACTTAACCTCATTACTTGCCCGCTAATAGAAAGTGAATCGATCCTCAAGAATAAGTAATTATTGAGTGAAAATCTATTTAGATACTTTGATGTGTATTTTGAAACATGAAACAGAGATCCAGCTATCAAAAACATTGTTTTTCTAGATGTTAAAATCCCCACGCGATAAAACTCGTCAAATGAGATGTTAAAATTGAATGCGACTATCAATTGCATTGAAGATAAATGCCAAGTGATTTGACAATTTTGTCCTCTAGTTGGTTAGGATTCCAAAACTTCACTTTTGAAGGTTAAATTATTAGAATTCAAGCTCAATACAACACCGTGTGAAAGATTGTGGAGTCAATTAATAATTTACCCGAAAATATTAGAATTCAAGCTGTATCAAAACTTAATAGATAAAGGTCCAACGCTACAAAAATTTCCTAACAATAGATAGACAAGGCATTTTAGAAAATATATAACGAAACAACCTAGTAAATATCCTATCTATTCATTTGTAAGCTTCCAATTTTTTGCATAGTCGAGTTACCTGCACAAAGGTTCATATAGTTAAGAGTCATAAAGCCATACTCAACACAAGTCATCAAAGTACGATGCAAAATACGATGAGGTCACATTGGTTAGAGGTCAGGTTGTATGCGCCTTTACTACCAAAACATTCTACGTGGGATAAAAAAGGTATGGAAACCAAAATTCCTAAGCTCCTCGTGGCATTTGATATAAGTTCGTCTTAGCACATAATATAAACATAATATAGTTAAAAACATGTTCCAAAGCGTTACACCCACTGAGAATTTCTCACTTCAAAATGTCCAGTCGCTGAGGGTGGTCGCATGAATATAAAAACCCAATAGGAGGCAGTTTCAAGAGGGAGGAAAAAAAAAAGGTTTACTAAGTAGTTATTTATAAAATGACAAATTATATGTAAAATGAGTACCAATAGACAAAATGTGACTGATACTTGCTTCTATAGTGTGTGGAAACTGGTAAATTACCTGTCAATTGCTGACGTTTGATATGGCGTTGAATCCCAAGAACACCGATGAAACTTGATGAAACATCAATATTGTGGTATGTATATTCAAGGCAATTGCAACTGCGAAAAGATTTAGAGAAACTTTAGTAGACAAACACTATCTTCAATTGCTGGTAATCAACTCTATCAAATTTACACACACGGGAAGAATAGAACTACAAAATTACTTTCCATTTCAAGAACAAAAAGTTGGCAAAAATCAAGTTGTAAGATACACAAGATAACAAAGAGGGGAAATGTTACCTATGCAAAGAATTAACGGCCAAATGGAAATTGACCACCGAGTGAGAATCCTCAAGACTTCATCAAATTGTGTGGGATCCAGGCAAGTCAGTAGGATTAAATGTTGTAATCATGAACATGGCATAGTTTCGGGGATCTCCTCATAAACTTTAGTAGAAAAACCTGGGGCCCTTAATTCATTTTCAAAAGCATCCATATAAAGAATGAAGTAAATATTGTAAACTCGAACATAACTGTACAGATTTACAACGACAAAGGTCGGATTGAACTCATAGTCTGGTAGATTCAGAAGTTGGCAATCAATATATCCTTCCACCAATTTTCTTCCTTCGACAACGAATAGAAACTAGAGGAAAAGAAGAAACCCTAGATTGAAACAATACGAACACTCAGTTTAATGACTGATGGCTTCCATTGCAACTCGAACAAGGTGTAATAGACCATCCACATCTTGAAAGTTAAAATCGAGCGCCTTTTTGATAAAACAGATACCCTTTCTATCCTCGGCCTCTCCAGGTCTTCGACTAGCAGCAGCAAAAGCAATTCTTGATTTCCTAGAGGCTTCCATTGCAAAATTTGTATCCTGTGCCTACAAAATGATATCACTCAATAAGGATGAATCTGACACGGACATAGAAAAACACAGGCAAAGAAAAAGTGCAGGTTCATACTGGTCAGAATTTTTAATTTGTATCACAAAGTATGGTGAAATAATAGAAGGTCCCAATAGCTTGACATTATTTCACATTTAAATATTGTTAAACTAATTATACTAACAAAGTTGAGAAGCCGCATGAAACTAGAACGATTCCGTGTGGTGATAACATGGCTTCCAGAAACTTGAGGAGAACCAACGACTTTGGCTAAGGCAGACTTGTCCACAGTTGCTTGACCGTTTAAGTTATCAATGTCAGAAGTAGAAGACGAAGGAGATTCACCTATATTGTAATAATAAAATAGGGACAAACTCAATTAATATGTTATACTTGTCATTAGGAAAGCAGAAGGGAAGCAGTAAGGGACCTTCTAGCCTTAGCAATAGTGATTTAGTTTGAAATCATATCACAGAAATTTTTAGCATAACTAACCTGGGAAAACGATTTGTAGAGCACTTTGCAACACATTTCGGTCCCTGCTTGCACCGGTATGTGAACAATAAACTACCCGCATGTATGCAACCTCCACACATTTATAGGCCAAAGCAGCAGTAGCCATGTCTTTTGACTTTTCATATTCATGGGCACAAAACCTACCAAAACCAATTAGATTGGCGCAAAAAAAAAAAAAATTTAAAAAAATTAAAAAAGTATTCTATTTGTAACTGTAGGAAAGAATTAAACCCAATCAACTAAGAATGACAAGAGCTTCCAGTAAGGTACAAGGACTTGACAAAATTTCATCAACAAACACAAAATAACCTTGCCCCGGATAAAACAAGTATAAATGATAAGTTTTGCCAAATCAGAAGCACAGAAGAATACAAATCATACAAAACCAAGAAGGAACCTTTGCATGAATATAACTTACTCGCAGAGTTTTGCTGTGCTACTATATATATCCATTGACTGTAGCATTTCGTTGTGCTTAGTGCCCTCACTGTTTCCAGATTCTAACAGAGAGGCTCCATGGAGAAATTTGAGGGCAGCTTGGAAATAAAGCCCTGTACTTTCAGTTGATTGAGAATTCTGTAACACAAACATGTTATGAAACACCAAGGAATCAATGCCAAAAGAATTCAGTAACACAAACATGTTATGAAACACCAAGGAATCAATGCCAAAGTCTAATCAGATGCAACAGGAAGTGTATAAACCTTAACACGATCGGCAAGGTGCTTTAGGTCCTTTGCCTCTTTTATGGCACTGTTAGCAGTGTGAATGAAGGAACCTCTTCGAACAGGACTAGGGGCTTCAATATCCTGAACATTGTGCGTATTGGGAGTAGGATGCCTTGAATGTATGGACTGACCATTCTGGTTCTTAGCTTTCTTACTCTGCTTCGGTGTCTTCAAGGCATTGCCATTTTCAAACAAGTCAGCACTCAAAACTTTAACTCCACTTTCCGTCTGAGCAGTTTCAATCTGAACCTTCGCTACTGAGTGTGACCTCCCACTCCCATTGACTTCAGCTTGGTCGCCTTTGCCAGAGTGAAGCTTTTTGGACAATCTTTTGTCATCATGCTCAGGTTGAAGATGATGGTTCTTTTTATCCAGGCTTTTCATAGCATCTAGTCTATTATCTGAACTGTCAAGACTTCCAACTTTTAGTTGACTTTTTCCCTTATTACTCTCTCTCGACATTCCTCCAGAAGCATCTTTCTTGAGAAAGAAAGATTTCTTAGCCTCGTCAGGAGTGGTACATTTCCCATCAAATTTGTTCCTTCTGCTCTTAGTTTTTTCCTCATACAATTTCATGTGATCTACTTCACGGGAAGAATCAGAAACCTGGTTCATATTTTTATCTCTGTCAGATCTAGAACTGCTACTCTTGTCTTTAGAACATGATGAGAACCCTTTGCACGACTTCTTTGAATTAGATCCATTAACTTGAGAATGATTGGCAGTTCTTCTTCCTTCATCTTGGTATTTCTCTGAAGTATGTGTTTCACAAGCATTTTGATTAATATGATTAATGATGGTAAGAGTTGCACTTTTTTCCACCATCCCCGATCGATCATTCCTACCATCTTCACCATGCAAAAATCTTCCAGGACTAGTAGAAGTCAGTGAGCCAGGATCATGAAAATCAACTTTGTCAACAAGGATCCTTCCTGTTGATATGAACTTATTGGTGTTAGGAAATCTCAAAGGAGACGAAGACACTGATTCAATTGGCGAGCCTTTCACTTCCTGTCCACCGCGATTGCTTTTACGGGACCCCGATACCTTGGAAGAGCTTGAATTTGCAGCAAAAGGATGTAAAGAACCCATATCACTACTCAAATAATCTGTAGGCTCTACAGTACATTTAGGTAGAGTGTTACTTAGATTTTGCCCAATATACTGGTCTGTTGTACCCCTGTCCTCTCTCTCTTTTCCTACATTGGCTTTGCTTCGGCCAGTGTCCTTTCCCCCAGATGTTGAAATTCTTGCTTTCTTTTCTTTCCAATAGTCACTTTCACAGGTTTCTTCCAAGAAATCCCCAGCAGCTAGCGTGTGTGGTCCTGAACTTGAAAGAACCCAAGAACCATGATGTTCCTTCCCTTTCCTCTTATTATCATGTTTGCTTGTACGCAAGAAACCATCATCTGAAGTACCTGGAACATTGAATTCTGAATTCATAGAGAAAGCTACATTCTTTTTCGTGTCAATTCTGGCATCCTTGCAGTGTCGATCATTCCCTGATGCATTATTTGACAAACAACTGCTTGAGCTATGACCAGCTTTTAAGAAAGCCGCATCATCTACATCCTCACATTTAGTTCTTTTAGAAGTTCTAGAACAATCTAAACCAGACTCTCTCTTGTTCCTTATCTTTGAATTTGTACCTATAAACAGTCAAGTTGAAGACAATTTACAGAACGCCAGATACAGCAGTTCAAGAAGCTAAAAAGGGGGAGTTGATAAATACGTTCCAAAATTCATAACTGAGCTCCATTTATACATTCACAAAAGTAGGGCACATTATCACAAGATAAAGAAAAATTACTTAATAATACCTCTATCATAACAATTGTCAAGGACTACTCTGTCCTCTTTTTTACGATGTTCATTCTTCTCAACAGCACTACTAGATTGGCGCAAATACTGCTGTCCACGTGAATCAACAGGAAAGTCGGCGGCTCCATCCAAAATGCTGCTATTGCCTGAAGTTTGAAGGTTCTTCTGAGATAGTGAATTGTGAGCATCTGGATCATTTGAACATGTGGCGTCTGCTAACCCGCGGTTTTTCTTCCGGCTGATAATTGTAGCTTGAGAAACTATATTCTGGATATTTTGACCAGGAGAACTAGCATAAATTGAGGAGTGTCCTGAAGAAATCCCAGTAGGATAATTAAGCCGATTGCGCTGACTCTCTGGGGCAGAGAGAGGAGCTGAAGCAGGAACTGGATGGTAGAGGGCACTTAAAGCACTAGTTGTCACATCCTCTGGGATACTACAGCGGTTCATTCCAGGCCTATGGAAATTTTACAACAGTAGATCATCAGGACAGAAGTACTCTCACATACACGTGTATATGCAGTTCAAAAACTCCGGGTATTTTAATGGTAGTACAATATTTTGGGCTGCCTTATTGGATGGCATTTCTAGATTGATAATTTATTCACTCGTCAGTTTAATGATTATAGAGGTAACTTTAGATGTAAACTACATTATTCTTTTCCCTCGGCCAAAACCAGTTGTCATATAACCAAATGTCATGATTTAAGATGATAGAAATATAAGATTGATAGAACTTACAGCCAGGTCAGCATCCTACAGAGCCATTTATCAGGAAGGCTCTTAGGATTTGTACCAAGTGGAAGAAGTCTCCATTTTTGACATTTATCACAAGAGACCCAATCTTCATTGACTAGAGGAACCACTGTTGTTGCTGAAGCATCTGAAATAGATCCATTTCCAGATGGAGGTGCCACACTAGAAGCTCCCCTAGTATATGCCTCTCCAGAAGATGGCTTTTTGGCTTTTTTATCTTCGCGTTTCTCTTTTGTCATGATGTGACATTCAACAATACCTTTTTCAATTAGCTGAGAATCTTTCATCTTTCTTGCCAAAGTCATTTCCCCTGAAACTGAGTCTTTATCTTCTTCTTCAAATTCCAAGTCTCCAAAGAAATTTATATATCTGTCTCCAGGCTTTCCCCGGTCCTTTTGAAGATTGAGTTGACCATTTTTATAAATCTGACTATTAGCATGAGAGCTCTGCCCACTTTTACGCAGTACAGAAGAAACAATCATAGACTGATCTTTTGATACTTCAGATCCTTGAGCACCCTGACTGTGAATTCTTTTAGATTTCTTTTTGCTCCCCGAAGACATCTTCTTA
Organism: Fraxinus quadrangulata; assembly: GCA_903798255.1. Taxonomy (NCBI): domain Eukaryota; kingdom Viridiplantae; phylum Streptophyta; class Magnoliopsida; order Lamiales; family Oleaceae; genus Fraxinus; species Fraxinus quadrangulata. Next base: position 45,787 of record CAIGRB010036530.1, on the reverse strand, counting down.
CGAGCTTGTTTTATGCCTTCCTCACAGCCGGATTTTCCTTTCTCAACTACTAAATGTTCTGTATGGCCAGCAGCTTCACCAGTAAAAGAGTTTCTCCCCTCACAGACATTTGACTCAGATCGGGCTGAAAAATAAGCCTCTTCTGTTTCAGGTACATCTTTTTTATTTTCCAAAACCTTGCCAGATGAACCCAGCCTCCCATCCGACTTCTCGGCCCTGCCCATATCTTGGGCAGATGCACTCTCAAGAAGTCTCTTCACCGTAACTTCAGAAAAGGTTTCTTCTTTCACCTTATCATGAATAGAAGTCACAGGAATATCAACTGCTTCGCTAGAAGTACATTTTGTAGGATCCGCAATGCTATGCTCTAAATTTGACAGCAATGGGAGCTTCAACGCATCGGCAACAAGTTTCTCACAGCTGAACATGTCCATATCAGTTTCCTTCTTCAACAGAAAGTGGATATTGTCCAGACCACCGTTGTTCTTCTTACTCGTTAATTCCGTCAAAAAAGCATCGTCCTTTTCAGCTGAGTTCCATTTCTTGCGCTCTAAAACTTTCTGATTACTCCTACTGAAATGAGATCTATCAACTGACATCCCAGAACTATTTAAGCTTGCCTTGTCCACAGGTATATGCTCACTCTTTCCCCTAAACTTTACTTTCCTAGCGAGCTGAATCAGATCCTCAGATAGAGGGGATAAAAGTAGGTCCACGGGTAATGATGTCATCATCTGCCCCAGTGCAGCAATTACACAAAGTAAGAAAACCTAGCCGTTACAATAAAAAAGCTCAGAAGTCAAGATCAAGAATGAAGTAAAGTGATTCACCTGAAGAATACTAGTAGGATATTTATCTGGTACATCCTGAATGTTACCGCATAACCCTTCACTACTTGTGGGACTGTCATCCAAAGAAGACGATGGGGAGACATCAAGACCAAGTCCGCTGTAGATTTCAGCATTCTTTTGTGTGGACAAGTTTTCAGAGCCAACTTTGATTCTAACTTTCAGAGTTCTCTTGCCAGAAGGATTGGCAGAACTCTTAACAGGTCTGCAATTCAAAGTTGATTCTTTGGCATGTATGACATCGCCTTCCAGCGAATTGCAGAATGATGCTGTTTTTCCCAGGGCTGCTTGAGGCCTTGCTGACAGAGACACACTTGATGAAGCTAATGAGTTTTGTCTTCCATCCTGTATTACAACACACAGAGTTTTCAAGTAACCACAAATATTAAGGAAACCAATAAGCATACTAGTTCCTTCTTCAAGCGAAAGATTGTTAACAGTAAGTATATAGATTTAGATCTAGAAGCATCTACCTCTAAATGCAACTTTTTAGGGGACTTCGGAGCATCGTTGTTATGTACTTCTTGTGAATTCCTTGGATAAGGTCGAGATGGAGACCTTTGATAGGTAGGTAAAAATGAACCATAGCCGCCGAATTTTGCTCCTGTTTGGCAGTCAAATCCCAATCAACACTTCATGCAATGAAACCACATTAATGTGGCTCTAATTTTTCATTATATCTTGTACTTAGTTTTAACTTACCCAAATTTTCAGCTGAAACTCCACCTTCAAAATCTTTCTGAAAATGCCCCAAAATGTTTTGGAGTTTTTCCTCCTTCAAGACAGTACAAATTAATCAAAATAAGATGATAGCTAACAGAAATTAAACTTCACAGCCCTATGGCATACAAGTTAATTATCTTTATCCTAGTCTGTACCACTTCTAAAGTTCAGAAATTCATTGTATAACAGACATCTCGAAAGATCCATAAACAAGATTTCTTTACCTTTTTTAACTACGTATGGAATGAGCATTGAATTACTCCAAATACGCAGATAATGTGACCTATATTATGCAAAGCATAAATGTATAATTCCTTTTATTAACCTGATCTTGTCAAACAACTATCTGCCACACCAAGTTCCTAAAAGAGCATTGATGGAGTTTAACTAATCAAAAAATTAATTAATCCAATTAGACAAATTGACCAAAACAATACAAAGCAAATATAGAAGCCAAGTCATCGTGATATACTCTATATAACAGCAATTCAACCCAAGATTACATACATAAGCTTTTAAAACTAAAGTACTCGTACACAAAGAAAGTGAATACATGATAATAGAGTGAAATAGAAAAACTTACAATGTAGGACAGAGCAATATCAGGGTCAATGGTTGAATCCTCATTCTCATTCTCATTAGGATTACAATAAGCCTCTCCTTCTTCAAGCTCAGCTTCTTCCTCATCTTGACCTAACCCTAACTCCTTTCTCCCATCTCCACTAACCACAGAAATCATCAAAAATATTCGGGTAAAAACCAATACAATATCAAAACTCCCAATAAAGGTAAGATTTTATTTATTTATTTAATTTTTTTTTTCACACTCTCAAGTCACCGGTTACTTTTCTCCTAAAATCTCAACAACCCAATTGAGAATATTGAAAACCAGAAATACCCACAACATTTTCTCCTGATGGGGCATATACTTCAATTCCTTCACCTAATCTTTTTTTAGTTATTTGAATATGAATATATGTAAATGCATAAACATATAAATTAATTTAGAATTGTGTGAATTTGAGAATTCAGTGTCACAATCATTGATTGTATACTGAAGAAGTTAGATCATATTACGATCTAAAAACCATGAGCAGAGAAAAGTATAAAGGAGGAAAATGAGAGAGATTCTGGTATTGGTGTACATCGGCAGCCTTTTTTTTTTTTTTTTAAATGTTATTTTAATGGATTACTAATTTTTGTTTTCTTAAAAATAGAAACAACTTATTTTTTTCCATATCTTTTAGCCCCCTGTTTGGCTCGTATTATTTTTCATTAAATTATAATTCATTTTCTTCTCATCTTATCAATCATACATTCTCCAATAAAATAATATTAAGCGTAAATCCAAAATGATTTTTTTAATTACATATTCTCTAAAAAAACTATTATCCCTCTCGTTATATTGTATAATAATAGGGTCAAACAGACACTTAATTACAAAGGCAATAAAATATAGATGAAAATGTTCTTTTAAGTTAATCAACTTGACAGTATTTTACTTATAATTACAAATGCTTACAAAATGTTTAGCCCATGTTTGGTTTGAATTAAAATTCAATTAAAATTTTAAGTTAAAATTAAAAATTAATTTTAATCACACATTTCATGGGATCCACAACTTTTCAACCATCTATTTCATTAATTTTCATTAAAATCTACTAAAATTTTGATTTTAATCTCTATCAAACAGGAGCTTAGTTATATAAAGTAAATCGGTTACTAATAGCTGTGAGGAAAAAAATTGAAATGGATGTCCATGTGATATAGGAGTCGGGAGTAGATGAAGTTAATTTTTATAGTTCACTGAATTTTAGATAAAAAATTTAATTGTGACTAATGTAAATTACTTAAAATAATTGCTAATTTTGTAACCTATTTTCTATATGGTTTTTATTCTTTTTTATTACGTTATATTATAAGATTAAATAATATCATAAATTTTACTGTTATCTTATGCCAAATATTAAATTCTAAACGGTCCACTGTTTGGATGAAGGTTGGCCGGAAAAGAAGACTAGGACCAAATTTCTTTGTGGTTTGACTGAAATGTCCTTGCATACATGTGGGCATAATGTCAACTCCACAAGCACGACCACTCAAATGAAGGTCAATTTCGTCAAAGCAATTGTCCAGAGGTTGAGATAGTTGCTTAAGTATTCATATTTCTTGTTTATTTCATAATTTTTTTCAGTCCATTTCAAAGAATTTTCTACTTCTATAACAGAAAAATGGAAAAATTAGAAGAGATGTAACAGAAAAATTATAATTTTTGTATACAAAAATATCACAATACGTTCTAAATATTTACTCGACCCTCTCTTGCTTAGCCAACTTTTTTGGTACAAATGAGTCCATGCTAGCCTTGTAGACTATGGACATGTTTGAGCTTCATTCTTTTGTTAAAATGCATTTTGGAATGGTGATTTGATGAAGAATATATTGTTGAAAAATAAAAAAATAAAAAATCTTGAATTTGCGTGTAGTATTATTTTATTGAAAAATGTGTGGTTGAAAAGAATAGTGAGAAAAATATATTTTAAAAATAATGGAGATTAAACAAGGGTTTAACCGATTGAGGTCCATATGAGAAAAATGATTAGAATTCGATAGGAGCCCATTCTTTTACATTTTTCATTAAATAAAAATACATAATTATGATGGTTTAAAGATGCACTTTCAAAAAAATAAAAAAGTCCTGAAAAAGTTTAAAAAATTCGGCAATCACTTTTGTCACCACCTGATAATAATTTTGTAATTTATTAATTAATTAAATAGGCCGATATCACAATAACACACACAATTTATGGTCACGATCACAAATCGTTGTGGCTCACAATTACAAAGACATAAATTGTGTGTCACAATTACAAATTTAGTCCTCATCAAGCTTTTTTATATGACATGATATTTATCGATTACGAATTATCCATTTTATCGATCACATATTATTCATTGGTTACAAATTATTCATTTTGTTAATTACATATTATTTATTAGTCACGAATTACTCATATTGTCGATTATATATTATTTATTAGTTATAAATTATCTATTTTATTGGTGACAATTACCCAAATAATTGATCACAAACGCTATTCATCTTACCCCACTCCACTGCCATCGACACAATCCTAATGCTAGGCCACCTCATCACTACCATCACCTGCATCAACAACCAATATTTGCAAATTGACCCATGATTTCAAATTGCAAGTAGGAACATGCAATTTCACAAATTGCAGTGGAGGCTCACGTCCCCAAAGCCTCACACACCCCTAAATTTTCTTCTCCCCAACGTTTGGCGACATGCTATGCGCATCATCTCAGGGCCACCATAGACCGCAACAACGTCGCACGATGCTCTAAATAGCAGTCGATTGCTTTGCCCAATGATGACGGTGGAGTGATGGTGGCAGACGACAGTGGTAATAGACGACAGTTGTTGTGGTATGGGTATAAGTGTAATTGTGACTTTGGGAATGGTTAAAAAAAATAGGTTGGGCAATGTGGGGTAGAATATATACCTAATTTTTAAAAGAATAAAGTTAAAAATTGAATTTTAAATGACATAGTTAATTATTTCAAAAATCACTCAACTTATACTATAGTCATATATTTCTTACTAAATTTTAATATACTTCACACTACTCACTCAACTTCCTCCGTTTGCACTCCTTCTATCACCCAAAAAAATCATTACCAATTTTACTGACGTGGCGGATGGAAAGTTGACGTGGCAATTTACGCGAGTTAAAAACACGTCAAATCACGTTTAACGTCCTAGTCACCACAAAATGCACGCCACGTGTATTTGTGAACGCGATTTTTGAGTTAAAAATTAAATTTAAAAAAATCCAACCTACCTTATTCTTCCTTCTTCATAAGTCAATGATTTTGCTTTGTCCTCTATATTACGGGGAGTGTCCTCAATTAAGATTGTAATGGATTTTAAAAATCCTTCTAAATTTCGGTGTTTTCAATTGAGATTTTAATGAAATTCATTAAAATGTAAGTGTTCTCAATTGAAATTTTAATGAAATTTTTCAAAATTTAGGTATTCTCAATATCTAGTAAATTTATAAAGTTTTTATTAATGGATGGATTTTAAAAGATTTGAATGGATTTCAAGCTTAAAAAAACATACAACCAAATATTTTGAAATTTCACCATATTTAATGAAATTATTATAAAATTTGTGAAAATTTATTCAAATCCACAAAATTCATTAAGATTTATAATCTTTTAAAATTCACCAAAATTTTAGTTGAGGACACCCCGTAAAAATTTCTAGAACAAACTCCCAATTCTCTTCAATTTCAAATTAGAGAA
>CAIGRB010036530.1:29477-39809 GCA_903798255.1 Fraxinus quadrangulata | reverse complement strand
AATGAAATGTGAAATCCTTCGAGAATTCGAAATGAGAAATGATGGGTATCTCGCTTGGTCACCTTTATACTTTATAATGAGAAATGTGGTATGAATTGTCTATGTTATTATTATATAATTGCGTATGAAAAATACACTTATCTTACTGAATGTTTTTAAAATACTCACTCCTATAAATTTTTACAGGCTAGATTGAGTCGATTAGAGCTGTGGCGTGATGGTGCAGCGAACTGCCAAGGAATTTTGACATACGAAAATATTAAGTTTCATTGCCTTTAAATTTAGTAGTTTGTTTTATTCAATAACATTAATATTGAATTTATTAGTTGAGAATGTTTAAATTTTTTTTTTTTTAAAGACACGATTTTATGATTCAAATTTAAATTTGTAGATGTTCCAATATTCAGTTTATTAAAGAATTTTATCATTCCGTATTTTAAGTAAATAAAAGTAAATGAAATTAATTTTTGGTAATACCTCAAGATGTATCAAATTTTGGGGCATTACAGACTGCACCCTACAACTTCTTGGATTGTGGAATACCTGCATCACACTTGCAATAGTTTCGAAGCTATCCACTTGCAGGGCCAAAAACTTGCCAATGAGTAGTCCTATAATCGCATTCCTTGGCATAGATCAGCATTCTTCTGATCTGTTGATAGTGTATTTTGAGCAAAATAAAGATTTAAAGGACACAAGATTGAATCAAGATATACACAAGCCGCGCTTTATATAACCCTTCCTCGGCTATATCTCTAACCACCCATTGTCTGTCTTCCTCCTCCCACCAGAATTCACCATCACTCCCTCTTTGTGGAAATTGCTATGTACGATTGATTTAACATTCACTTCCAATTTTCCAATAACTCATATGCACCTACATAGAGCGAACTTCCACAGGTGGATATGGATTCAAGGGGCAAACTTCCATATTAATTCATGCATCTTACATACACCTACACAGAGGAAACTTACACGATCCTTACACACTGCATTTTTCGACAACCATACATGCAGACAAAGGATGGCGACAAAACCATACAAGCAATATACACTCGCTTTTTGGTTGACTACCTCCGTTGTTATCTTTCTTAATCCCCTAAAGAACTGTACTACCAAGTTTCCTGCATCCCTTACAGGCTGATGTATAATTACTTACTGAGATTTTTTGAGATATTTAAGAACGGAATGAATATCGACCGAGTAATTATTGCTCTTTGAGAGTGAGGTGAACACAGAAAGGACAATCAAAATAAATTCATCTTATACAGGTATAAATAGTATCAACGCCAAAATTTCAGCACATTCTCTCGAATCAGCCAAATTCTAGGGAACCAGCCAAAATTTCATATGCATCCTTAACCGCAGAAGACAGAAAAACATTTTAGGGTATCGAGTTTTTTATTGCGTGTAATTGAAAATAAGTATTAGAAATAAATATATCTAGTTTGAAGATAGTGAAACAAAGGATGACGATTTCGCCCAGCAAAAGATAATATCAGCACACTTTACGTAGGTTGTCTCCCATCCCCGTAGTGTTACAAATGATAAAACGAGATCCCATCATCATAAGATTGGCACCCCAATTGAATTTTTATAATGTTATAGTTGATTACATCAATCAAAAATCATTGCATTAAACGTGATCGAGATCAACTTCATCTAATGCCTAACTATTAACAGGTGTTACTTCGATGTTCCTCGAGAGTCATTCTACGTGTAGTAAATTTCGAGGTTGAAGATAATTTCAATTTTTTAATTGTACTTCAATTTTGCTAATCAAATAACTATAATTTTATTTAATTTCAATAGATAACTAAATTTTAATTTGATTTTAGAATTAAGCTCCTTGTACGTATGAAATGTACATAAATTTTTACAGATAATAAGGTGACAATACTGAATTCGCTAGTTTGAAGTTATTTTTTGTCCAACATTTAATGAGATTGTGCAAATTGGCAATCTGTCAAATTGAACAAAAATCCCTATACATGTAACATGATCGTTGATTTTATAATTCTTCCAAGTAGGGTAACGTGCATTTATTGGAAGAATCCAAAAGTGTAAGAACAAAATTTTAAATGCAATCATGTTACATGTGCCTTTGATTTACGTTCTACCATATGGCATAATCTACACCGTTAATTTTGAAAACGCATAGTACATTATTGCACAGATTTCCTCCGCACAAGGGAAATGTCATCGAGGGATATACACCAAAGAAATATGCTACACAAACAGGTTTTTGACATGAATTTTAATATACATGCATTTGACAGTTTTTGATTGATGGTTAAATTTTTTTTTAACAAATTGTCAAATCAGTACCTAAAAATTGAGCATGTCTTTGAGCCCATCTGTTCGGCTTTTCCCTACACCGAAATATACATATGGTATAAATCTTTTAAAAGCAAGGTGGTCTGTATAAATTGTGGCCGCCTACGAGGACGTTTACCTAACCTCCACGCTCTGACACACCATACTCCCAACCTACCTTCGAATTTATCACGCCAGCAATACGAATCTTCCATTCGGACCAATATTGAAAAATAGCAAATTCTGTAGTGGAAATAGTGAAAAACGTTAACTGCTGTACGCAATGTTTTTGTCTCCAACTATAACGCGGCTCGAAGTTGATTCCTACTTGTTTCTAGTGGCGGTGAAGCCTCCGGGCTCCAGCAAAACCTTTTTCCTCGGCGGCGCAGGTTAGTACAAATGCATGCACAGTAAATCCATACGATATTGTTGTCATTGTTCTTTGGAGTGGGGTTTATGGCTTATGTGCCCAGGGGCGAAGGGTTTGGAGATCGAGGGAAAGTTCATCAAGTTCACGACGATCGGGGTATATTTGGAAGATAACACCGTTTCTTTCCTAGCCGCTAAGTGGAATGGGAAGAGCGCAGCGGAGTTGATGGATTTCGTCGACTTCTTTAACGGCATTGTTACAGGTAATGTACTCCTACAATCCTAGTTGTACTCTGATCTACAATGTACTACAGGTAATTTTCTGAAGGTTAGAATTGTTATATTTGAAACGTGGCTAATGTTACACCAAACATCATAAAACGTGCGATTATCTTCACTATGGAATAGATTTAAAAAAAAAAGTTCAAAGCTTCTAAAAGGCTCGTCTAATTTATTTTTTTACATACGTTTTTATACTATACGATTTTTTACATCTAAATTTCACATAGGCCCACTTAATCATGTAATTTGTCTCACCATTTAGTCACACTTGCTCTTCTTAAAACACTGGTCAAAACAAAATCTTGAATAGCTTATAAGAAGTTTTACTTATCTGAAATCTTATTTTGTTTTAATTGATTGATTGTGAATACATGAAAACAATGAAAAAAAAGGATCTTGATTGCGTACTCGATTGTAGCTTAACTGAGCAGTGTGACCTGCTTAAAAACATCTTTTTAGGTTCATTTTTTGATGCTAACTTTTGTCTGCGTATTTAGGTCCCTTCAAAAATTTACTCTGAGTGACAACGATCTTGCCATTAACAGGTCCACAGTACTCAAAGAAGGTGGCCGAAAATAATGTTGCTCATTGGAAAGCAAATGGAACCTACACAGATGCAGAGTCTAAAGCAATTGAAAAGTTTTTGGAAGTCTTCAAGAACGAAACTTTCCCACCCGGCTCCTCCATTCTATTCACTCAATCACTGCTTGGATCATTGACGGTAAATTTGTTATAAATCGTTGTACCTAGTAAATGTTTTTCATTTTCTGATTTTCCTAAATTTCCCCTTGTCTTAACAGTTCAGTTTCTCAAGAGGTAATTCCTTGACAGAATGGGGAATAGCAGTTATAGAGAACAAACAACTATCAGAAGCAGTGTTGGAGTCTATAATTGGCGACCATGGTGTTTCCCCTGAAGCAAAACAAAGTTTAGCTGCAAGACTATCGAAACTCTTCAAACAATGTTATTCTGCTGCTAGTCAGGATCTTGAATTCGAGAAGACCACCATGCCGAAGGGTAGACAACCGGGAACTTAGAATGCTGCAGCAGTAAACGATCGTTGAGCCAATATGGTATTTCACGGTAAAGTTGTTCTCGAGCAGTGAGTTTCTTCATCACTTGTGTAATATACTACTAACTTCGCTTTTGCTTTTATATTATTATAATGTAAACATGTGAAATCCATACGTAGACCAGAAACAAGAGCTAATATACCTAAATCATATATGGATACATACGGTTTTAAATGCTAACCCACACCACAAAACTACTGAAATAAGTAAAATAACACATTACGTAACTAATAGACTAGCATACTCATTTACACCAGCAACTTGTCTTCGAACGTCGTGGTTTTTCTTCACTTCGAGAGGAGAGATTCGAGGGTCTTAGGATTGTCAACTGCAGGACTACAGGTGAAGTTTTGGCATGCAAGAGCTACAACCTTATCAGCAGCACAGTTGTTTTTAGCCACGAGAGCAATATTTTCATTAGTCTCCTCCCAAAATCCCCTTTCTTCATCATCACTAGGATCTATGTGGCTCACCTCTACTCAATTGTATCGAAGTTCATGTAAACAGGATTGATGATAGGAATAGAAGGATAGCGAAGTAGGTAATGTGTGTGAGAAAGTACTCAACTGGTCGATTAGGATCGTATGACGCATGTGCAGCAGCTAACATGCTGCCAAATTCTGCGGAAGGCTTACATCCAACCAAGACTACTTGCTTGTGGGAATGAACGGTGAGCATATCTGCAGCACAACACATCAATGGCACAGCCATTGCTGTATGTTTCAATCTCTTCTACAAAACGGCCTATAGTGGAATAGATCACATGAGTACAAGAGTCAGCAAGAGAAGAAACTCCGAGCATGTTCAGCTAAGCTTATAAAAAAGTTTCCTTAGCAAACATGTTAACATTGTCTTATTTGTAAGTAAAAAAAGAGTTAAATATGATATTAACTCTTACCTAAGTGCTGACTTATTTCTAGCTTTGACCAACAAACACTATTATTTATTTTAAATCTTGTTTATTTGCTTGTAAGTTAACATTTTAAAAGCTTAGCTAAAAATGCTCGCAAACTGCAGAAAAGCAGAAATATTTTAACAAAACAAGAGCATACCAGAAGGTGTTCTGCATTGTACCTGTAGCTATCGAACTTACTGTTGCTGACCAGGGAAGCTAACCTTAAAAGATTGATAACAGAAACAGAGTTTCCAGAGGGCCCTGCACCGTCATGATCTTCTTGTCAATCATAGATCAGTGCTAGCTACCATTACTAGAGAGGAGTAATAACAATTCACTATGTAAGGCTAAAGTCTCCGAACAAAACCAACAACTGAAAAGTAAGAGTACCTCACGACTGGTCCAAACATAGAAAGCACCCTCATTTTTTCTAGTAGCAGCTTTAGATTTTGCACTATCAGCATCTTCTACCGAAAAGATTTTACCTTTTGGGCAATCATATCTTTCCTCAGATAATCGAGAATATCCCTAGACATGGTAGAATAAAACACATCTTTTGTGATGCAAAAGACATCCATATAGCCATTAGTAAGTTGCCCTTGGTCATACAACATCTTCTCAAAATGTGGTACTGCAAAGAAATTGAGTTCCCTTAACAACTCAGTTAATGCAATGAGTAAACATCCACTAGTTTTGGTCTAATACACCTAATAAATGAGGCAGACTAACCATGCCAACATTCATCCACACTGTATTTGTGGAAACCACCACCAACGTGATCGTGAATACCACCCCTGGCCATGCATTGTAATGTCATGGTCACCATGCTTAAATCTTCTGTTATGATTGATACCATTTGTTGTGACACCAATCACCGGATTGAGATATTGAAATTATATGACAAATAATAATGAAATATATGATCAAGCAAAAGAATAAAGAAGACAAGAAATATGGCAAATGAATTAAGAGATTTTATTGACTCGAGAATAATGGAGAAGAGAAAATTACAATGGATCCTATAATTTTAGTAATCTATTTTCTCACACTTATTAAATTATATAGAAAAGCCTAGTATTTATAGGAAACATGTAGGGGATATCAAAACACTCCTAGTAGAGTTGTTGATGAAGTAGGATACCAAAAATTAAGTCCAAAACAAATTCCAACTCCCAATGGGTTTCCAAAATAGAACTTCAACTTGATATATGACTCCAATAACATTTCAAATTAAATTCTTCATGATGTGCACTTAAATTAGAATTTTTTTAATTACTTCAACAACAAATTCGGGTCACACCTAAATTCTAACAATCTCCACCTTGACACTAATTCTACCAATGAATGAATTGGCTTCTTCAATAATAACAAAAAAAATTAATTTCTCCAACAAAACACAAAAATAAAAATCCACATCTTCCAATGAATCCAATCACTACTATGCAGAATTACCTCAAATTTTCAAAAATCATAATGATTTTAAATTAATCAAAATGAGCTATAACACACCCCAAAACAGAATCATTACCAAATGTTTTTACATAAGGCTCCTTGCTAAATTGTACACCTTCTACTCCACTTAAAGCACGCTCAACAAAATCAATATCCACATACCTTGTTCCACTTGGTCTATCTTTAGCAATTGAATATAATGGCACCGCAGGTGATGATGGCAAAGCGACATTATCCACATCTTCAAAATTCCACTTAGTTGTATTCTTCAAATCTGACTATTTATGAGCTCCTAAAGGTATTGTACTAAACTGAATGTCCATCACGGCACTGAACATGTGGTGATTGACTCTTCCAAATTCTGCATGTCCCCGCAAGATGTATAATTGAGACATTTTTCGTCTTGATAAGTGTATTTTCTACACTTATTCGGGGTTTGAAACAATAGGGTTTTATTGTTCTTTTGGCAAAATACGACATAAATTGTGTTATATTGCAGCATGTAGGTTAAACTTAATGTTTAATGAAGAATTGGAGAAAAGAATGCAAAAATGGTAAAATTCAAAGTTTAAGGACCAACTTGCAAGTAATCAATAGCTAATGGACTTCAAGAAGATTGCTAGAATGACAATTGGATTGATTAGAATTCAAAAATGAATAGAATATGATCAAAANTGCTGGAATAGATTTATATATATACACAAACACTAGCCAATAATTGGGAAGAAAAGATAAAGTGGGCTGCTGAATTCATTTTTATATATACTCACAGACAGAAGAATGGGCAGAGAAAGAGAGAGAGTATAAATTGGGCAGTTGCTGAATTTTATATACACGTAGCGGACGGCAGGATAGAAAAGGAGAAAAAGACACGCGCGGCCACGTCAAAGTGGGAATTAATCACGTTCCGCCAATTTATAGGTGATGTCGTCCCATTTCTTTGTGTTTAATCTCGATAATATGTTAGGCTAAATTCCCTTGTATTGGATGGATGATGAATCTATTTAATTCTTAGTTTTTAATTCGATATCATGTGTTTTTAGTTTAATTCTTGCATTGTGATTTCATAAATATATATGAATTTATTGTTTTTAATGTTTGCGCACCATTATGACAATTAGTTGCTTATTCGTAGTGTTGGAAAACTCACGGTAGGTAGAATACTGTTTATGGAACACACGGACAATAAATATTAGGAATAATATTTATGGCGTGTGCGGTCATATGTGATAATTCTAAACGTCAATGCTTGCTTGTCATATGAATTCGGACTAGGAATAGGATCGTCTCGTGGCAATCATAGGTTTATTATATCTTGGGAAAGAATAGTAAATGAAAGTGGAATTATCGATCGCCGCAATTGCATGAATTGAATTAATTATCACTGGTTGAGAATTGAAACTAAGAATTGATTAGAGGAGTCGGAAATCCAATACACTCTCCCTCATTTGATTTATATCCATTTTTTTTATAGTTTTCGTAGTTATAGAACGTAGTTAAATTCAAACAAATTATCTTTTGTTACACCAGCGAATTTAAATATATCGAATACACTAAAATTAAGTTTTATTCCCTATGAGACGATAACTCATTCATCACAATTATTACTTGTACAATGAATCCGTACGCTTACGGGATTTTCACGTAACACGTCCCTCTAATACAATTTGGACACTCTTACAAACCTTCAAAACTCCACCTCCACCCATCAAGGGCTTCATATAAGGTGAAAGGAAGATATTAAGTGGCCAACCACCACCACCATAGAAAGCTTGCACATATGTCATGTACACTTGGAGAGAAATGAAAGCCCCCAGACCTCAGCAAAGCACAAGATTAGATACAGGAAATTGATTTTAGCAATAAAAATGGCAGGATAATTTCAAGGTTCTATTATGCCTTTTCTAACCGATGCTATCATTCAACAAGGGAAATTGCCAAGCCAATTACTTTTCAAAAATGTATTTAGTACTAGTATAGAAGTAACAAGCCTATTCCCGCACAACTGCTTCAAAGCATGAGCAGCAAAGCGAAAATATACATTCAGAAAAAAAAAAGTCTCCAGATTAATTAGAAACAATTTTGAGCATGAAATTAAAATTGATACTTTTTCATATTACATTTAAGAAAATAAATGTTGCTAGATGAAAATAAATGACATAAGCTCCTTGCTGATACTAGGATAAAAAATAAAAAGAAGATGAAAGGGGACTAAAAAGTTTGATGGAAAAATTGGAATATACTTGACAAGAAGATGGGCACATCCATTCTACGAGCTTCAGCAAATGCCTCTTCACCCCATGGATACCAATCAACCTTTTTCAGAAATTAAAAATAAAAATAAAAATGCTTTACTAAATTTCTAAGCAGGTGATAGCTCAAGAATCTTCCATTATTTATTTATTTATTTATTATTATTATTATATTTTTTAGTTTCGACATGCATACAGGATTATGTGCATGTTGAAGAAGGTAGGGACTATGTTCAGCCGCAAGACGATTAGTATGCTCGTGGCTCTTCGACGACGACGTTTCTGAGGTCTTTTCCGCCATTGCCAAGACTGGTAAATTGAATACTGCTACAAGTATTTCTATAAGTTGTAAGCAAAGGGAATCTTTTAGCTGAATTTTTTGTGAAATAGTGATGGTGGCAAGCGGAGGAAGAAGACAAAATTAACAGCCTCTTGAGCATTTGGAGATTTTATCACCTTAAAATTTTCTTTCTCACTCTTCTACTCATTTCTAATCACACATTTTCAATAAAGTAATATTTTTCATCACATCGATAACTTTTCTTTATTTTTCAACCACACATTCTCCATCAATCTACTATTACAAAATACATTCTTCCAAAATAATGCGGCTTAAATACTCCCTAAAATTAAGTCAAAATGAATAATTAATTCTAATCATTTCATAAAATTTATAATTTTTCAACCATATATTCTATTAACTTTTATCAACGTTTACTAAAAGTTTGATTTTTAACTAAACCAAACTAGGATTATAATTACTTAAATGTCTTTATCTAATTATAATGAAAATTACAACCGTATTTATTGTACGAGAAATTATATATCAATTGCTATACATATATTCATTTGTGAATAACAAATTTTAATCAAATATTGAGATTTGAGTCCCATAAAATGGCCAATACTAAACATTTGTAAAATTGTAAAATTCTATCTTACCAAACAAAGGACAAAAGAACGTAAATAAGTTGTCTGATATCTTTACCTATAAGTAACACTTGTATAGGCCTAAATGTACTCTATTTACATTCACGAGCATAGGCTATTGAAATTGATACAAGAGAACAAATCCACAGCTCGTCAAGATTTTAAACTCCAAATTTGTAACTTTTAATTTCACTTTTCAAATTGAATTTTTAATTGCATTTCTTCTGAACATATTCTACTTGTACAATAACGCTTATAATTTTCTTGCACAGAAAATATACACCAACAAATGAGAGTGCTGGTGTGAGAACCAACCAACATCAGTCAATATGTGCACTGGTACATGAAGATTAAGCCAAAAGCAAATGTAGTGTGGAAATCATCTCGCCATTGCACCTACAGTCTCGGCAAGCTCCTCAAGTGATTCCTTCTGTTCCATAGCCGCACATGACTGCACAAATAAAAGCGCATTAGGACAGCAGAAACCTTAATATCGACAAATTTTGAATGGGATGAGGAAAGAGAAGAAAAATATGTCCGCTTTCAGAAATAAAGGCTCATCACGAGAATGTACCTGAACAGCCATCTCCATGTCTCCATCAAGAAATGATGTGAGCTCAAAATTCATTTTTAATCTGTGATCAGTAACCCTGTTGTCCTGAAGTGCATAGGAGTACATGGTAAATAAAATTGAGGAGAAAATATCATTGTACTTGAAAACAAAATTAGAAATATGCTTTCTCCACTGATACGACTCTTTCCA